>JADRCD010232833.1:0-51363 GCA_019843815.1 Montemys delectorum
GACATTAAGTTCTTAACCACGGAACCATCTATCTAGCTCCAGAGAGCTACATTTTTATAAATTATATTCATACTTAGCTATCATATGTGCTTATAGATGAATCAATTTATATACTCTAGCTTAACAGGAAATGAAAGATAAAATCATATACATATATAATCATATATGTAGAAAATACATTTATAACTTTAAAAATAAGTTGTCTCCTTAGCCTAAGAATATGCGTTCCCTGACGTGACCAAGCTTTCTTGTCTTAACATAAATGCACACCACTGGCCACACTTTGTTGCCAGTTGGAAAAGGCTTCCCAGGCATTCCTACTCTCTCATGCTATTCTTGCTTTTTACTTTGTCAATAGTTCACTTTCTATCTGTTTTTCTGTAGCAGAGCCATTGAACTCTAAAATCATGTTTAATATCACTTATTTCCCTCTTTGGCCTTTGGCTCCATTCTTCCTGCTTGAGCCTTGCATCTCTTTCAGGACTCCATAAGTTCAAAGTCAGCCTGTGTAGGGAAGCAGGACAGAGTGACGGTGAGATCAAATACCACTGGTCCTTGATTAGTGAGGGTCTGAAGTTGATGGACCCTTGAATGGAACAATTTTGAGATGATCTCTTAGAAATATTCCAAAGATGCAGTACAGTATGGGCTTTAATTTTCCTTCCTGTATAGTATAGTATCTTCAATACTAATTTCCTTCCTTCCTTCTTTCCTTCCTTTCCTCCTTCCTCCCTCTTTCCTCCTTTCCTTCCTCCCTCCCTTCCTTTCTTTCTCCCTTCCTCTCCTTTCCTAACCATCCATAACAAATCATCTGTGTTTTCAGGATGAGTTCATAGCCTGTCTCTGGAGATATTCAGTCTGAAAGCCCCTCAGTTAGAAGGCCAGTGCCTGTACAAGCAGGGGGCCCTGATACTTTCTTCACTAGTCACTCCAGCCCCAGCATTGATCTCATGGTTAGCATCAGACAGCGGTATGCTGGACAAATAAGTGACTTCTTGCATATAAATGTGTGGTGGATAGAATTTGGATATCTTAGATATTTTTCCCCGATCCATCACAATATTTGTGTTTGCCTTAAGACTTCCATGCCTTTGGACCAAAATATAAGAGTGAACAGAGAAGCAAGCATACAGAGGGTTTGTAAAATGGCTATAGGGTGTTGTGAATTTGAAATTGATATTTAAACTGTATCTTAACATTGAGCATTTGATTCCTGAAAGGATTGTTTCAGAGAGAAGAGGTTGCTTTCATCTTAGTACTCTGAGAACAATGCCCCCAAAATTGTAGGGACCAAAGAAGATGGCCTGGGGAGCCCTACACTACATTCACCCATGAATAATATTCAGCAACCATAATACTGGATACATAGACTTCCTGAAGATTATCGGGAGCTTTAAGAAAGACAAATAAGTATAACTGCAAGGGAAAAAACTCCTAGATGTGCATACAGCTTGACAGACTCTGACAGACCAAGCATAATCACATAGTTAAAATCTACATTAAGAAAGGGCATTAGTCTACCACTCAGGGCAACATCATTTATAAACACCTCTGCTGCTGTGTGAGGTTATATTTTTTTCATTCTTTCTGATGTGTGTGATAATATGATTCATCTGCTCTGGTACAGATTCTATGCAATTTGGCTGTGACTCAAGCACATCCTTGTCCATAATTTTTGCGGAATAAATGTGATTATTTTTGTGGATGTTGAAGTAGGAGTTGACTGCTGTATCAAAGACTATACATCTATTTAGGCTTACCATATTCTGCTGAACAGTTTCTTAAAGTGGTTTATTCTCCCCTAGCAGAATTTTCTAGGCTACTCAGAATTTCTCAGAAAATCAGAATTGCCTTTCACTTCTCCTTTGCCATTCCTTGTAGAGGGATTAAGGTTGTACTGTTAATATGTACTTCTCTGATGATAAGTAAAGTATTACATCTGAATTTTGTGCAGGCAATTTAATATTTACATTTGAAAAGCAACAGATAGCAATTGCAAAAACATGTATAAGAATTACAAATGGAAGCAGGGAATAGTGATACCCATATGACCTTGGAGAGCAATGGAGGAAAGAATTCATATAAAAAATGCAACATGATGTTGAGCAGAGGATGGAAGCTCAATTGATAATATGTTTTTATCCTTATCTTATTAGATAAGACTGGCCTTAAAACATGATGGTAATTTTTGCTACTAAATATTTACTACTAAGTATTCTACTTGAAGCTGAACATACAGACAATATGAACCTATGGTAGTAGACCTAACAGAAGAATAGGGGAAAAGAAGCAGAAATCAACCAATCAAAATAACCTCAAAGACTACATTGTTTTCATTGAAAATTACAAGTACAATCTTTAAACATCCAAGTGAGGGTCAAAATAATGACAAATTCTCATCTTTAGCAGCTTCTCTGTATTTAGTAATATTACATATTTCTACCAATTTTCATCTTGCCTGTGAAGTTCTGTTCTTTGAAAATACATGAAATGCTCTTGGGTATTGTCAGTTAAATTAATTAGAAACACATTTTCAACACTAAGAATCAGTTGAATCATGTATTAAGAAACCATCTCAATGAATACAGATATGACAAGGATTTTATGTAGTAGAATTGTACATGAACCTTTCATTTGATCTCAAACTTTAAAGGTTAGTAGCATTTATTGGAACAAAAGGGAAGAACTTACTAAGACATCAAAGTAACAAAAACAGACACACTAACAAGTGCAGGGCATGTAATGTGCAGTTATCAAACTTTATAATGATACCGATGTGTAGTAAGTATAAAATTTGTAATAAGTAGAGGGATAGATGTCAAAGATCTGAGTCTCAATTATGATGGATTTGATAATCATACTGAATTTGGTCTGGTGGCCTGCAAAGACTTAGGAAATTATTCAGAATTCAGAAACTACAAAGTGACATACTCTTAATCCAAGGATATAACTTCTTACATCTTACATGTTATAGATGAGATGGCATTAGGATTGGAGGTGACAAGGCCCTAAACATTTTGCAAGAGACTTGGTATACAAAGAAATAATATGATAATGATATCAGAAGAAGGAAATGATTTTTAATTTTAATTATGTTCTGAAACAGATTTGAAAAAAGTTGACAACCGACTGGCTAAGAATTGCAGAATAGTGAAAGATGGAGGTGTGGATTCTAGTGAACCACCCCTACCTTCTTATTCAAAAAATACTTTAGTAGGAGTATGCCACAAGAAAAGTTAGAGAGAGAGAGAGAGAGAGAGAGAGAGAGAGAGAGAGAGAGAGAGAGAGAGAGATATGAGGAATTTAGTTTGTGTTGTTTTTATGTTGACTGTTTAATTCTTTCATATTTGTTAGCATCCAACAGATAGTAATGAAGACAAAATAAAAGGTGAAGGCAATTTTGACGAAGCCTGAAAGAAACATTTGTAGAGGAAAAGATAAATGGGAAGAAGTAATAAAGAGGCAAACAATGATATCATTGGGGAATTGCAGGAGACAAACAAGGTGGACAAACAACCAAATGGCAAATTGAGATTCTGTATGTGTGATACAGCTCATGATTAATGACCAAACAATTCACTTTTGTACATACACACACTCTGCTTCTACGAATACCAATTCTTGTCAAGTAGAAATCAGGATCAGAACCATCATCAGAGCAATTCAGAAAAATAATAATAACTAGTCTATATTCATATTTTAACAGTGACAATTAGAAACCTTCTGAATCTTCCTATTAATTCTTTTGATAACTCTTTGCATTAGTATAATATAATATATATAGCATGCTTTTAATATTTTCCTACTGTGTTTTGAGAACTATTCTAAACAATTGGGCTGTAGATTAGCATAAAAGACCCAAATCTCATTCTTCCAAGGTTTTTTTTTTTCTAATGGTTGTCTGTAAAGTACTGCTATGTCCCCACCTCATAGCAACTTATCTATGCACTTAGCTTCTTCAACCCTTTGTCTAAGGCAATCACAGTTAACATTCCCATGATGGCAATGAGGACATTGAATTACACTTGGCAATTGTGGTAGGCTGAGAGAAACTTGCCTAATAAAGATAAGTGGCATTATGATTTCAGTACAATTCCAACTGTAAAATTTAAACAAACATTGAATGTAAATCCCATAATTCATTAAATGAAGTTCATGTTTTATGAATAGTTATTAATCATTGATGACTGTTTGATGTTTCACATCATGAGAGCTTTTGACATTGCAGTTCATTTTCCCAGAAAGGACAGGGAGTCCTTAAAATAATTATTTAGCTAACCTTAGAGTGAACCAGCCTTGCCGTCACTGCTAACATTTGGATGCACTCATTGTATTAATAGGTTTTGGCTCATGTCTCCTGCTTTAGTTCCATCTTTTAAGAATAGATCTTGTTCTCAGTGGTCTGCAGTGAAAAGATAAAAGGCATATTTGAAATAAATCTTACAGAGCTTTTAACTATTATTTCCCCCTTAGAATTTGGCTCTATTATTGCATGCAGTTAAATCATAAAGTAGCAGGCATTGAGAATACTCATGGTTGGCAGGAATGCCTTCTGTAATGTTGGTTTCTGTGGTTAAAACCGGCAGATAGTTTATCTTAATTACAGAAAGTTCCTGAGTAAATGTAGGCTTGTTTTCAACTGGTCATTAAAACTCAAGGCATTTACTACTAATATATTGAGTAAATGCATATTTGAAGAAAGCTCATATTTGATGTCTTGATGTTGTTTCTAAGTATGGCTCCGTATATATTATAAACTCTGGAAAAGTCACTACTAATGTCATTTATGTTTTCTGCTTTGGATAATGTAATTCTTCACTTCAATGAAGTAAATTCCTGCCAGCATATCAAGACATCTACATGAAATTTGCCTGGAATAGCAAAATTTTACTTACAGAAAAATATTTCAAAATAACAACCTGAAGGAAAAATGGAACTCAGAAAGATATTCTCACCTTTATTGGGCATAATTTCTGTGTAAAAAGATTCTGTTCCTTTGTATTTATAGACTTTACAGATGTCCTGAAATACGTGTTTTTCTGGGAGAAAGGATAAAAAAAGCTAAATAATCTTGAAGAATCCTGAGGTTGTATGCTTAAACAAAGTTATCTATGTGAAAAGAACAAAAGAGAAAGAATGAATAGATCTTAATCTTTCCCAACACCAGCTATTTTCTGTTGAAAAGGTTCCAGTAGAGGAAAGCATAAAATAGAATTACAAATATGGCAGCCTGCTGAAATTATTATGCATGAAAAACTTCCTCCTCAGTGTGTCCCAGATGAAATGAATTTTACCCGTATTTTAGTGTTTATCATACATCCACTATATAATCTACTCCATTTCATAGGCACTCCACAGTTTTCAGATTAGATCTCAAGTCTTTTAATACCTGATTCAGCTAAGATTGTATTCACAGAATTATTTAATTAAAGTGGTCTGCATGAACATTTTAGATACCACACTCTATAGATTAGCCGCTCAATGTCTATATTTGCTGGCTTTATGGTATCTACTGAAGGTCAACACTTATATATTTCTCAGTCTCCCATAGTTCAAAGTTTACTTCTCGCGTTGCTGGAGTTACGAATTTATTCCTCGCTTTCCTGAATACTGAAAGATACGAACAAACCTCTTCAGAATAACCTGCCAGCGGTGCAGCCGATCTAAACAGCAGCCTGTCTTCTAGTGAAGGTCAGACAGCACCGGAGTTTTCATGGCTTTCAACAGGCTGATGCCCTGTATTATTTAAAATATCTCAAAAAGTTTTGAGGGACATTTGTTTGGATTATTTCTTTGGGTTGTGCGAGTGAGCCCAAACTGCACTTATTGCATAATAACCGTGTCATCTAACAGAACCTTGTGTGAGAGTGTCCAGCGGCTATCATGTTCCTATGAGGCTACCAAGCCCTCCAGACTTTCTGACTGGTGGGAATGACTCGAGACACCATAATGTTTATTCTCTTGGGATGTAAAATCTTGGAACAGATTATAAGATTTGATTGTAAAAGCACTTCCCAACACCTTTTTTTTTCCTGTTATTTGAAAACAAAAATGTTTACGGTCAACAAAAAGCAAGCATGTTACTTCCCATATCAGCCATTTCCTTTCAGACCTTGCCCGAGTTGCTGTGTAGATCACTGTTCTAAGATAGAGGTCCTTTTGTCTGAGTATCTAGTTAAGAACCTAGTCTGAGGCTGAATCATTGTTATCATTTTGGAACTTACTGGGGTTAATTTTTTCCTTGAGTTCTTATTCAATCTAATTCTTGAGATATTTTCTAATTTTCACTGGGTACACACATAGGACAATTCAGATAACAAACTGAAGACACATTCCTTTTGAAGCCTTAAGTAGATACTGTGTAGCTCAAAAATATATTTATGTACTCTGAGACTTTGAAAATGGTGGGTTTTTTCACAGTATTTTTTTTTCTTATAAAGAAAAGCATTTGGGGCTGGCTTATAATTCAGAGGTTTAGTCCATTATTGTCATGGTGGGATGCATGGTGGCTTGCAGGCAGACATGGCGCTGGAGAGCTAGCTGAGTTCTACAACCCTGCAGGCAGCAGAAAGAGAGAATGACACTGGGTCTGGCTTGGGTGTCTGAAACCCCAAAGCCTACCCTCAGTGAGACACTTCCTCCAATAAATCCACACCTACCCCAACAAGGCTACAGTTCCCACTAGTGCCACTCCCTATGGGCCTATGGGTGTCATTTTCATTCAAGCCACAACAGTACTGTTATCATCACTTCTTCACAGTATTTTTAATGATACACGATGTACATTTTACATTGAGTTCTCGTATATTTTCTAAAGATTCCAACCTACTTCTTATAACGATTAATGATAGGGAAATTTGTGATTCTTTGAAGCTAATTTTAGGAATCATCTAAATTTTTCTTTTTTTCTTTTTTTCTCTTCTTTTTTTTCTTTTTTGGTTTTTTGAGACAGAGTTCCTCACTCTGTAGACCAGGCTGGCCTCAAACTCAGAAATCTGCTTGCCTCTGCCTCCCAAGTGCTGGGATTAAAGGCATGCGCCACCACTGCCTGGCATCTACGTTTTTCATCACCTTATTTTTTCAGTAACATAGTACTAATTGCTGAGATTCAATTGTAGAAGCCTATATTAAATCTTATTGCTAAGTGAAAATGTTGATGTAAATATATAGAAATAATAATTTGGCATAGTTATTGTAAATGGCTAGTGTTGATAAGTACTATGCCAATTTCAAGTGAAGACCTCTTTAGGCCAGGTACTTAGAAATCTTCAATGGGATCCCAGGGAAGGGGACAGGAACAGTCTTTTGCTCACCCAGCAAACATGTAGTAACATGGACGCTATATAGCCTCTTTGGACATGTACACATGTTGGCTTACTCCTCTTAATAGAACTGGCTGCCAATCTATGAGCTGATGACCTTATCTGATGTTATTTTGGTTTTTGGCCTTGGGAGAAATACGTGTGAGAAAGAACCAAATTGTACAAAAGCTTTTCAAGTCTCTGGTTATGTGCTGACTATCATTCTACTGGTGAGAATAAGGCACATGACCAAGCCCAGAGACCTAAAGAATAGTTTAGCAAGATTTCCAGGCTAAGGGTATGGAACCATCAATGCAAACACCGGCAAAAATGAATAAAATAGTTACAGTCAACTTTCTGTATAATTATTTTCACATCTATGGAATCAACTAAGTGCAGATCAAAACTTTAGGGAAAAACTATACCTGTACTGAACATGTATAGATTTTATTTCCTGATCATCATTCCCTCAGCAATATAGTATAATAGCTATTTAAATAGTGTGGACATTTGTTTAGGCATTATACAGGACCTAGAGATGACTTAAGATACATAGTGAATGTGTAAGGTTATATGTATATGCATTACTTAATATCAAGGAATTGAACATATTGCTATGGATTCGAGTATGAGAGAAGAGCCCTGGACCAACCTATGATGGATACTGAATGATGACCCTTACAAGATTTGAGGGCATAAGGGCAATGAAGAGCAGACTAGGATAAACTCAAGCTATGCTTTACTTGTGAAATATTTTGAAATACATGGTTCGATCTTGCAGAATTAGATGCGAAAGAACTCAGGCAGTGGTAGGAGAGCCAGCGGCCAAAGCTGGATGAAATGGACACAGGTGTGAGGACAGCGATAACTGAGGAAGACAAGCACTGATTTACAGGAATTCCAGTCCAGGCTCAGGGGAGAGCCTGCACTGTCACACTACCTAGCTACAGAGACTGGGTTTACTCCTATAGATAGCAAGAACCTTAATGTTTGCAAGCAGACACATGGTTTTTTTTTTTTTTTTAAGGATAGCTGATATCTGGAGTGGATCTTCTGTTCTTCTCTGTAGATTTACTCCTTCTTACACCCAAGTTATTTTCAGCTCTTCTAACCAATTTTCTGTTTGAATCTGAAATATTCCCAAAATTCATGACTTGAAGGCTTGGCCTTCGAAGCAGCAGTGCTCAAAGGTAGGGTTTCTGAATCACAAAGTCATCTGAAAGCTAAAAACTTCTTAATACATCATAACAACATACTTTAAATAATTATGTTCTTTTTTTGTTCATTCATATTAAATTGTCCCTTAAGAGTAAATCTTATTTGAAAGTCCCTTTGCATTTATGTCAGTTTCTGCTTTCTATTAATCATACTTTATGTTTACTTAGAGTAATCTTATATTTCCCTACTTGTGTTAAATAAAAAATGCTAAGAATTTAAAATGTCAATACCCAAAATAAGAATAAATCAGGACTTCTTTTAGTATGTGTTTTGAGATGACTATTAAAGACAGGTTTGTGGAGTTGAATTTTCAGTGAGTCACATTATAATCTCATTTATATTTGGGTGAGGACTCCATGGGATGTGACTGTTTGGATTATGGGTTAGATGTCACTAGCACCCCAACTGTAGCCCTTGGGCCTTGCATTTCTGTGTCTCTTGATCCATTTTCAAGTGTGCTAACCTGCATCTCTTTCCTGGTGCACTTTCTCCACCTGGAGATGGCCTTTCTATGTTCTCTACTTTGAACACTGTAGGCTGAAAATGATTTTTAAAAAACTTCAGCACCCTTTAGTGGCATACATTACCCACGATTGATTCCATGTGTTTTTATGGAAGTAGCTCTGGGCAGGCTTTCTGTGCTCTTTGAGAAGTCCCCAGACTGAGATATAGCTTCATTAAACTCACTATGGTGACTCCTGGAGAGGTCACTCACGCCAGCTATGAGCTTCTTTGCTATCCTCATTTCTAGTCCTATACATGTTTCCCAATCAACATTGCTTATCCTGGTGTTGATTAATACAGACAGAGGGGATACATGTAGTTTCCTGAGTACTAGCCCAGTATATGCTTGGCTATTGTGGCAAACTATGACTCGCACCTACTAAAAGGTGAACTTTCCTGAACTACAGCCATTTCATTGGTAGATACCTTGGCTTCCACTTTATTCTTACCAACAAATGAATAACTAAATGTTTTTAGTGAGAAATTACAATATCCCTTTGTGAGAATATTCACTGGGAATAGTTACTTACAACTCATGGATTCTAGTTGTGGAACTGGTAGAAAATAGCTTATCTGTCCAAGGATAGAATTTTGTTAATGGCTTCCCCCCCCCCAAAAAAATGCTATTCTATGGAAGACATACAATGAGTTCACAATTTTCCCAGCTATGGGAAGTGGGAACATAGCTCAGTTTGGTTAAATTAGTTGCATTTAAAGCATAAAGGGATGAATTTAAGCCCCTGAGCCATGTTAAAAAACCAAACAAAGAAACAAAGAAACAAATGAACAAAACCCCAAAGCTGTATATGATAGTGTGCACTTGTAAACCCAGAGTTGGAGCAACAGACATGGGTAGTGTGAACTTGCTGCCAGGAAACCTAGACAACGTGACAACCTCATTGAGACTGAAGAATGAACTGAGATTGTCTTATGATTTTCCCATGCATGCGCATACACATGCATGTGCACCTGGTCACACACAAGTTCTTCTGCCTTGACTCTTAGCAGTTACATCCTAAGTTCATTTTATTTTAGGAAAAGGCATCCCATATTTTACTTTACTACCAGTAGTGTGCATCACTTACCATAGGCTTATGAAAGAATAATACCTAAAAGAGATCTATAGAAGGCCAAAAAATGAACCACATGTTGAAGTGACCAGCAGCAAACCAAATAAATATATAAAATCTAACAGAGAGATAATTTGTAAAAAGGATAAAAGCTTCCTTTGTAGCCCTGTACCACCACAGGTACTCCTTGGATTGCTGTCCTCTTTAGCTCTAAAATGTTGTTTCTATGTAAACATCAAGCTTTGAGGAAGTAAAGCCATGCTAGAGCACTTAATTACAGGAGTTAGTTTTAGGAGTGAGCAATGATTGTCAGAAATGTGACTTTTCTAATGCTATTTTTCCAACTGCTTTTACCAGCTGCATTTCATAGATGATGAACCAGAGTCCTGAGTTTAATACCCAGCAACCACACAACAGCTCACACCCATCCAAAGTGAGATCTGGTTCCCTCTTCTGGCATGCAAGCAGAATAGTGTATACATAAAAAGTAAATAAGTCTTAATAAAAGAGTTAAGTTACATCATCTTGACACAAGCTAAAGATATGAGAGGAGAGAACATCAGTTGAGAAAATGCCTTCATAATCTAGGGCTTTAGGCAAGCCTGTAGGGCATTTTCTTAATTAGTGATTGATGGGGGAAGGCTCGGTGCATTGTAGGTTGGAGGTCCCTGGGCTGGTGGTCCTGGGTTCTATAAAGAGGCAGGCTGAGCAAGCTGTAAGGAGCAAGCCAGTAAGCAGAACCCTTCCATTGCTTCTGCCCCAGCTTGTGCCCTGCCCAAAAACCTGTCCTGACTCCTTTCAGTGATAGATTACCATGTGGAAGTGTAAGCCAAAGAAACTCTTCCCCCCGCCCCCTTGCTTTTGTTCATGGAGTTTCATTGCAGCACTCGTAACCTTAACTAGGACAGTCCATTCTTAAACCAATCAAAAGAATAAGAATCTAAAGTAGAAACTGCTTTTGAAATTTTAGTTTTCATGTTATTGGTCATCTCTGTTCTATATCCAGTTTTATGCATTTAGAGGGGATACAAGGTAGGAATAACTCAGTGCAGTTACTTTCTGTTACTGTTCCGTGCTTCAGTACTTAAGGTCAGCCTTGAACCCAAATTATTACCAAACAGTATGGGAGTTCCCATGCAGATGACAAGACAGTGATAGTATCTTACTGATTACCAGAAGGATGACAGATCATCTTGTATGTGGGCTCAGTTGTGCTGTTTCTACTGTTTACTTGATGAGTTTTTCAAAGGCCAAGTAACGGTAAAACAAACATGAGCCATAAATAAGTAACAGGAAAACAAACGTGGGCCATAAACGTATTTAAACCTTTTGACAATGTTATTTACTTCCTTCAAAGAACAAAGTGCTAAAGCCATGTTGTTCCAACTCTAATTAAATACTATGAGATGTTTCATGAACTTTATTAGATTTCCCCAGCAGAGACTTATCAAAGAATAAAAAAAAAGCCAATGTCATTAAAGTGGGAATAGTCTTATAGAACTTTTGTCTAGTACCATATTTTTTTCCTTGATGACAATAACATTCAAAAGATAAGGAGACCATGTAAGAATTAGCCACAGAATCAGAAAATAAATCAGTTGTGTGGTGCTGAACATATAACGCTGGTCTTAGAATAATATCTTCAGAAGCAAACACTGAAGCTGAGGAACACGTTTAAATGATTTGTCAAGTGAGTGTTCCCTGATAAAACTGCTAAGGAAGAGGCAGAAATGGGAAGGGAGGGGACAATGGTATGAGGCAAATGATATCCAGATAGTGTCCTGACCCTAGAGGAGATATGGAGCATAAGTCACTCCAGGGACTTCATCTAATTTTAAGAGAAGATAGTGGGTTTGTACTATTGTTATGGGCAATTATTGACTACAACTTGTCTCTAGATGAAGCACTTACAAAGATTGCCATTATCACTGCATGGTTGCTAGGAATGATGCACATAAAAGCAGAAAGATAAGGCCAAAGGGTATCCGAAGGCATCTGGAGGAATAAACTGGGGTAGCCCAGCTGCACTTGCAATAAGACTCAATGGCACTTGCTGCTATTCCATGTCTGGGGTCATTGGGGATGCATTAGGCAGCTGTCTCATTCAAATAAGAGCCCTACTGTTGCTGCCTTACTGCACAGAGTGCGGATTTTGCCCTTGTTCTGAGCTTGGTGAGTCCTGATCAGGATTGATGATGAAACTGTCTGCACAATGGTCCCACTGTTAACAGAGAACCTCTGGATTTGCTGCCTAAGTCAGAACAAGGAAAATCTGTTTTACCTCATTGCCAAAGTGTTGCCTGTGAGCCTTCAAAAATAGAAATTTGGCTCAAAAAGTTCAGAGCAATTCTTTGTAAAGTTTTCTGTTCCCATTTACTCAGCATTTCCGGATAAAGAAAGGTCAGGGATTAAGGTTTTTTGTTTTTTTGTCTGTTTGTTTGTTTTTGACAGTCTTGCTACATAGCTTACCCAGCTGGCTTTGAACTTATGCTCATTCGGCCTCCAAAGTGCTAAAATTATAGGTATGAGCCAGTGTGCAGTTTCCAGCACTTCCAACAGGTCACTTTACAAGAGAAAGAAACTTTTTCTTGGAATCACACTAGAAAGGGAAACAATAATATACACATGATTATACTACAGAAATTTTTATATGAGTGTGCACTATATATAACCCCAAAGAAAGATATTATATACATCATCATCCTGAAATGGCATATCCTTCACCACACAGGAAAAATGTTTAAGTATAATGTCTCATGGGCTTTCTTAGATGAGTTCATCTATAAATGATTAATTTTGAAAAGGTATATATTAATTTCACTGATTTTTAGGGATACAAACATCCCCCAAAACGTATACACAAACTATATCAGTGTATAGAATTATAAACTATGATGAAATAAGGTTTAAAAACAAATAAATAGCAGGGTGATGGTGGTGTACACCTTTAATCCCAGCACTTGGGAGGCAGAGACAGGCAGATTTCTGAGTTCAAGGCCAGCCTGGTCTACAGAGTGAGTTCCAGGACAGCCAGGGCTATACAGAGAAACCCTGCCTCGAAGAAAACAACAACAACAACAACAACAACAACAACAACAAAACAAGTAAATATGATAATTGTAGGAGATGCAATAGTATTCTCCCAGAACCTTCTTAGCAGGCTGGGATTGAACCTAGGGTCTAGCACATACTAAGCAAGTGTTCTAAACCTTAGCAACATTCACAGCTAAAGATAAGCAATTGTGAAATAGGTATCTCCCAGATTGAGAGGAGAAAGTTGTTCTAAGTCTGCCAATTTCTTTAAGGCCTATGTCAGATATAACTGTAAATAATGAAACACTTAAAATAGCCTCCTTAAGATTAATAATCTCTCTGTGGCTGCTTCTCTTTATATTGTCTGAGATCTTAGCCAGAAACAGCAACAGAAGAAAGAAGACACGCACATCATGAAAAAATGGGATTTACATGTTTCATTGCTACCATGAGATAGGTGCAGACATACCAAATATAAAGGTTGTTAGATAGTTAGATAAAATTAAATTTATTATAATTGTCAGTTTAATTGATAACCATAAGTGAGTGCAATATGCAGAAAATACAAAATAAGAGATAAATCTACAGTAATGCCAGAAAATATTGAGTTCTTGGGATTAAATGTAATAAAGAGATATAATATTCATTGGTCAAATCATATGAAATTGTATTTAAACATTAAGAGATATAAAAAGGAATGAAATCTTATGATTATTTTAATTTTTCCATAATTGAACTAGTGATTTGTGCTGACTGGTTATCTGTCAACGTGACAAAGGAGAGTTATCCGTAAGGAAAGACCCTCAATTGTGAAAATGCCTCCATAAAATCTGGCTGTAGGGCAGTTCTTAATTAGTGATTGGTAGGGGAGGCCTAGCGCATTATGGGACTGGTGTCATCCCTGGACTGGTGTCCTGGGTTCTATAAGAAATCAGGCTGAGCAAGCCAAAATGAGCAAGCCAGTAAGCAGCGCTTGTCCCTGCATCAGCTCCTCCCTCAGGTCGCTGCCCTGCTTGAGTTTCTGTCCTCACTGTTTTTAAGGATGAACTGTTAGGTGGAACTGTGAGTGAAATAAACTCCACCCCCAGGCTGCTTTTGGTCATGGTCTTTCATCATGGCAATAGTAACCCTAACTAAGATACAATTGCAAGCAATTCCAGTCAATAGTACAACAGATTTTTATTGCTGAATTTCTAAGATACTGCTACAATTCCCATGGGAGGATAATAGACCAGGTACAATAAGGACTCTTTTGAGGCAGTAAGAGGGAAGGAAGGTTTGCTGAACCAGGACTCTATATATGTTATGAAGCTGGACATGAAGGAGAAGGCACAGCAGAACCATAACCTAGGAACCAGAGAGACACAGAGAGGATCTTGGCACATGAACTTTGGTCTGTAACAGATGTGTGGAAAAGGACTAGCCCATGCCCTGCCATACTTAAAACTAAAATCCAATCTTAATTTTGTATATATATATATATAACTTTTAAAAATTTAAAAAGTGTAGATGAACATCTTCTAGATACTAAACACCCAGGAAGAAACTAGGAGAAGTCATTGAGCATGGGTTTCTGGCTGACGTGTATCCGCAGAGATGAGACATAAGAAGATGAAAAGAGAAGGAGTCGTATTTTGTTACCATAAATATTTTTGACTATGAGCATATATTACATTAAATTGCAGATGACAAAAAAATTATAAATACAGGATTTATGTGAAAGTATCACAAAGCAAGGATGATGATCAATCCTGTTCTAAATAGCCAAGGTCTAAGTGAAAAAGTAAATATCATTTTTTACACTTATTTGTTTTTTTTTTAATTGTGTATATGCGTGTAGTTTAGAGAACAACTTGAGTGAGTCAGGAGCCTCCTTCTACCAAATGGGTCCCCTAGGATCAAATTCAGATTCTCTGGCTTGGCAACAAAAACTTTCAACCACTAAGCCACCTTGCTGACCATTTTTAAAAATGTGTATGCTTTATAATTCACCATATTTGAGGGAAAGGGAAAAAAAAGCACGACATAATTGAGCATGGACTTTGGGGTCAGGAAGACATGAATTTACATAATTTTTCTCTAATAATAGGGGGCTCTTTGTAAATTGGTCAGAAACCGGAAGCCTCAGTTTCCTTTATCCCAGGAAGTGTAACAACTTTCTCTTGGGTTGGTTTGAACCATTAATGTCAGTGTTTCCATATAGTTCAAAAAAGTCTTTAAGAGAGAATAAATGAACATCACAGAGACTATACCCCACAAGTATAAGCTTTCTTTGATGATTTTGAATTCCTCTTTCTGAAATATTTTAAATTATTTAGTGGAAACTGGTGACAAATGTCTGTAACAGAAAACTGAGTAAGACCTCAGTTTTTATGGGTAAGAGAGAGGCAGGAGAGGGAGAGGGGAAAGGGGAGGTGAAGGATGAAAGGGAGAGGAAGAAGAGAAGGGAGGGGGAGAACTGCAGCAATATGATTCCAGTGTGCCTGCAGCTCTGGGGGTGAGGACTTGAGGTAAGGACATGAGGTAAATTTCCCAGAGTAAGTTTCTCCTTCGTTGCCCTATTTATAACGGGATTATCAATTTGGGCCATCAAATCATGCTTTGAAGTCTGATGGAATTCTAATGAACTATATTGCAAAAGATGAACAGTTTCTTCTGCAACTGCAAGGCCTTTGGGGGAAGAGGCTGTGTTCCATGAATCCATGGGAACATATATTTGAATCTTGTTAGAAATAAGCAGCGCAGTCCCTAACAAATCACACCATGCAGCAGTTCTCACGTGGGAGGTTTATTGCGATGGGGGTCAGGGGCAGCTTCTGGAAGAGGATTGAAGGAAAGAGAGAGGCAGGGAAGAGTCTTCTATCTGTGACACATGTGCAAAGGGACATGGGGAGGGGCATGACACAGATGTACGAAGGGATAGACGTAGGAGCAACACTGTCGCCTAGAGATGAAGGAACACATCTCTGGGTCCAGGAACTGGCCGTAAAGTTGCCTTGTTGCTGTGAAGTCGCTTCCAGCTGTCCAGAGATGTACCTGAAGCTAACAGATCTGATCATGGATAGACATGTCGAATCCCAATCATGCCACGGCTCAGTAGAGTCAGCATGAGAACAGAAAGATTCTTTAAAATGGGCACATTTCCCATTACAGAGCAGCACAGAACCACACTGGAGTTTTGGACACTATGATTCGTACCCATCCAGTGATGGAAGTCTGAGATCCACTTTACGGATTGTCAAAGTCACCACAAGAGCTGAATATGCAGACAGAAGGCAGTGTGAAATGACAACAACATCAAAACTTGGCTGGATCTCTCCATTAGTGGACCTAAAACAAAACTCCAACTTAGCAGCACATTAAATTTATCAAAGAAGTCGACAAATTGATTTAAAACTTGTTTACAGGAGTACTCTGTAATACATTTATTTCTGTACCCTTAATCACTAATGGCCATCCATGGCTAAACCTTAACAACTGTAAAATCTCTGAAATAAACAGTTTGCAAGTATGTTAGACAGACTTGCATTTCTGAAACAAAACACTTGATCAATCACTTAAGAGGGGAGAGGTTCATTTTGGTTCCCTGTTTCAGTGCATGGTCTGGTGCCATTACTTTGTCTGTAGCAAGACTGAACACCATGGCAGTGAGTACATGTGAAGGACCAGCCTGCTGACTTCATGGAGGTCAGAAAGCAGGCCTGGTGATGGAGACAGGGTAGAGAACATCTTTTCAGAGCATGTTCTCAGTGACCTACTTCCTTCAACTACACCATACTTCTGCCTTTTCACTACCTCTCAATAATACCATCAGATTACAAATTCATCAATGATGAATCTTTTGAGTAATTTAGAATCCTATATATCCAAATTCCTCTTAGAACATCAGCTGGCAATCAACACTCCACTTAATGAATCTCAGGCAGAAATAGTTCATATTCAATCCAAAAGAGGTAGTTTTAAAGAAGTTTTTAAGTTCTATTTTATGTGTGTGTGTGTGTGTGTGTGTGTGTGTGTGTGTGTGTGTGTGTTCATGTGCCTTTGTTTCTGGGTATAGGTCTGTGTTGGGTATATGATCACACATACCTGTAGAGGCCAGAAGAGAGCACTGGATCCCTCAGAGCTGGACGCACAGCTGGTTATGAGCTGCTCAGTGTATATCCTTGTGGTCTTCATGATTGAATAGTAAAAACTCTTAACCACTGAGCCAACCTCTTCTCCAGCCTTCGAAGAATTTTTATTACAGCATATTATCATAATTGTTCTTTGAAATATTAGTTACTGTTGTTAATTTCTTCCTGTGATAATTTACAAATTAAATCCCATCTTAGATATGTGTGTGTATAGGAATCTATATATCCATCCATTATATAAAATTTAGTATATAAATTTAACATATAAAATTCAGTATTTTGTAAGTCCATCAGTGGGCTTTGTACTATGTCCTACATATTAAAAGGAATACCATAGAGGAAAAATGTAAAATAACAACCAATATTGTTTTGGAAAGAAAGAAAGTGATATGCATTCCAGTTATGGAGTCAGTGAAGTAGGCGCCATGTTACTATGCCATCAGCTGGCCCAAAGGGAGCACCCCAAGACTAACATGAAAGGAGCATGATACTAAGAATGCCATGTAGATAAAGGAGGAGTTGATCAGAACTCTGTTGATCCTTCCCAGGAGGCTGCACTCGGCTTAACACTGTGAACATCCTGGTTATGATTAAGATTACGGCCAATGACGGGCACTGAAGCAGAAGGGTCTGTTGAACCAGGACCCAGTCTCAACCCACAGAAACAGTGAGACAACAAACACACCATGTTCCGAGCTCTGCTGTTTGTGGTGCTTTGCTTCCCAGCAACAGACAACTAGTTCAGATGCCACGGACAAACTGATGTGAGTCAGAGGTGAAGAAGGCATTACAGCACATGTCACAGTCAAAGGTTTGTTCCCAGAATTACATAAGAATTCCTGCAAGTTCACAGAAAATGGTGATTTGTGAAATAAGACCAATGAAACGATTGGGCAATTCACAAAACAGAAGCTTGCATTGACAAGTGTACAAAAAAATTGGCTGTTCTTATTCACAGTTCAAAGCATGAAATTTAAAGATCAAATAGTATTTTATACTCACTACTTGACAGAGCTTTAATGGGTTCTATAAAGTCAAGTATGGCCTGTGTGTATACAAGTATATTCCTAGTTGAGAAAAGTGACACTGTCTGGATTGAGGCAAGATATGAGGGCAGAGAAACAGCATTTGAATAACACAAGGATAACCTTTACATAGCACATAAAAACATTATGCCTACAAAAATATGCAAAATAATATGAATTAAATAATTTAACATATGATTATTTAACTTTTACTTTGGTTTATTCAAAATATAGTTTTTTCTAGTAACAAACTATAAAAATAATCCCTGAAAGTATAAATTCTTTTTTATACAGTATAATCTGATTACAATTTTACCATCCTCAACTATTCCATTCTTCCTCATCTCCCCTTCCATCCACATTTACCTGCTTTCTGTCTCTCATTAGAACACAAGCTGCCAAGGCATAATAATAAACATAATAAGATAAAACCATGGCAAAGACAACAGATTAGGAGAAAACAAAGCAACAGCCGGAATGGAGTCCAAGAAAAGGCACAAGGCACAGACTGAGACACAGAGATACAGAGATGCACGCATTCACATACTCGGGAACCCCATAAAAACACAAACCAGAAGCCATAACACATATGCTAAGGACCTGTGGGGTTAAAAAAGAAAGAAAGAAAACAATAAAATTTTTTTAAGAAGGTATAATTTAAAAAGTAAAAGCTCCGAGGATATTATGAGATACAGAACCTCCAAAGATGTCACGAAGTAAGTTTTCTGTTGGCCGCCTACATCTGACCTGTCCTGTCCTTGAGATGATCTTGGAGAAAACTAAATTTTCATTTGTAAGTAGATTTCAATTAGCAATAGCTTCTGGATGGAGGATGGAGGCAAGCATCTATTTCTTCTTTCAGCTCTAGGGTTAAAAAAAATAAAAGAACCAAGTTAATTATGGCCATTGCCTGTGGAGAAGAATTAGGACTTTCATCCCCTGAGAAAAAGAAATCTAATGTTAACATATATTTTTACCACTTGTATGTTATTCCTTCTATTATTAACTATAATCATATAATTTATAAACTTCAGAACTAGGGTGGTAGCACACACTTCCTGGTGGTCTTTGATTTTGTAAAATTGATTATTATTCTTCAAAATAGTAAAACAATATTGAAAATGATCATCCTAGCAACATTTTCTTTCCGAGAATGTGTGGCATGCAATACCCAGAAATTTTCAGAAAATTACCTGAAGTGATGTATGGCAATACTTTTTTTAACCAAGAAAAGAACCCATTACTTGAGAAAATCTTATGGGACAGTCTTAGCACATGTTACATGTAAGGCTAGTACATCAATGTATGAGTATTTGTTCCATTAACATTTAGACACTTATTTTCTTCACAGATTGTAATTAGCCTTCACCCCCAGCTTATTCAACTTGCAGCCTTCTGTTTCTTTTCTGACATGAGATTCCATGCTGCATCATTAACCTTTTGTAACTATTCCAAAGACCAACAGCTACTTGTTTCTTGAGAAAGCTCAGCCTAGTAGCCAGTCTCACTCATTTATCTGATGTAAGATTGTCCAGAGCCTAGAAGGTCTAGCATAGACTGCTTCAGATCCAGTTTACATGCAACACATCTCTAATTTTGGAGGGTAGTGGAAAGGTCTAGATCAGTGGTTCTTAATGTATGGGTTGTGACCAGTTTCACAGGGGTAGTATATCACACATCCTGCATATCAGATATTTACATTAAGATTCATAACAGCAGCAAAATCACAGTTATGAAGTAGCAACAAAAGTAATTTTAGGGTTGGGGGTCACCACAACAAAAGAAACTGTGGTGTTAAAGGGTCACAGCATTAGGAAGGTTGAGAATCACTGCTGTAGACAAAAGTTTAGAGGCACTGTTCTTAGGTTTACTTGAGTGTAAGGCCAGCACGGGAGCAGAGAACTAGCTGAGTATAGATTCTAAAGGCAGAGGAACTTGGGATGCTGGTACAATAAGCAACCATGCACCCTTCAAATTACCCATGATTCTTGTATGCGGTAAGAGTTACTTAACTGGCTGACTTTGGAAGCCATCATAAAAATATTTAGTTGGTAACCCTATATTATTTATGGAACAAGTCATTTCCTCAGTGAATATCTATATGGCATTTTTATTTCTCACTTGGTAGTAGAAGCATTTGAGCCCAGTCCTCCCCGCCCCCCCCCCCACTCTCCCTTCACCCCGTAGTTCTAGAATGGTCCACTAGAGAACAGGAATCCATGGGTGCCCAGAAGTAAGAGAACAGTCCAAGCCATTTGGCCTTGCAGCTTTGTAGGAGTGCCAGCTGCTATAAAAGTCACCATCTCCTCATTTTGATGGCATTGTAGTACCTTGCTTACTGCTGGGTTTCCTCACAGTTAAACTGACCTCATGACAGGAGAGTTCCTGTTATTTAACGTTCTTATTCAGACAGTTTGCTCTCATTGCTCTTTGATGAAAATTCAGACTGCAGTGTAAGGGTTTCCTGGGCCACCATACCTTCTGTTGATCTACTTCTGCAAACGGATGTCCTGCTGGGAGCTAGAGCTGTTCTGGCTGTGGAATCCACACCCCTCCCTCCGCGCTGCTCCCGCCCGCCCCGCCCTCCCGCCCGCCCAGCCTTGCAGCCTTGTCCATTAAGCCGGTGACTTCTACTTGGAGGAGAACTGAGTCTGTTGAAACAATTCAACTCTGATTCTCCTCTCTGTTATAACATTGGAGATGACGGTTGAAACTTGCTCTTCAAAACTGTATGCTTCTTACAGCTCCCCTGGAAGGGCGATTGTAGTTTAGCCTAAGGAATCTTTAAATTTGAACCACATTTACTAAGAAAAATTTAAATTCTTTCTTCCCTGAAGGACAGGATTTCCTTATGCAAACTCTCTTGCTTCCTGCTTCTGCTTCTGAGGCCAGTTCTGACAACTAGATCATTCTTTTTTTATCCCCCCCGTTCTTCCTTTGACTATTACAAAGTTTTCTACATGATAGGCATCTAAGTGTGTGTGTGTGCGTGAGTGCGTGCGTGCGTGTGTGTGTGTGTGTGTGTGTGTGTGTGTGTGTGTGTGTATGTGTGTGTATGTGTGTGTGTTGGGGGTTGAACCTGGGCAACTGTCAGGCAAGTAGTGTATACTGTGTTAAATCAACAGCCTTTAAAACTCATTTAAAGACACATTTAAAAAAAATTTAGAACTAAACCAAAAAATAAATACATGCTGGCTGTTATATGGGTTGGCAAAAAGGATCAGTAAGTAAACCCACATAAAGGTGGAAGGAGAGAATCATGTACCATCCACAAAAACACAGACAATGCACATGCACGCTCACGAACAATAAACATTTAAAAATCTAGGTTGGCCATTGTCCACTGTCGCCCCATGAAAGATTTCCTCTATGCTCTCATCTAGTCAGTACCTGCTTCGTCTCTTGGGGTACTCGATTTACTCTAATAAACACTATCTTCTCCACTAAAGAAAACCCCACATTTTTATCATTCTGGTCATGGTATAAGCAGAAAAAAAAATCAAGGGCAGGCTTTTGAGGTTGAGGGTGTCACCTTTAGAGGGCTAAAGGGCTCAGTGCAGGATCCAGAATTAGTCTCATTTTATATGTGGACCCATAACTTCAATTTACTTGTAATTTTGCACAAACACAAATATGTGTGCTAACCATCAGAGCTCAGGGGAGGAAAATGGGTAATCTACTTGATGTTTGCAAAGCCAAAGCCGTTCCAAAGCTTACTGAGAGTCTTCTTGTGAAGTTTGCAGGTCAGACCTGATCAGACAAGGGCCAGTCTGTGGAAGAGACCACCAAGCGAAGCTAGGGCCTGGCTTTTTTTTTTTTTTTCTCTAACTTAAGTGATTTTGCCAAAGTTAGAAATGGCCAAAGGCCATTGGCTAACATGTTTTCTTTATGGTGAAGTATTAAGTTTTATAACTTCTATATTGCCAATTTTTAAAATATTGTCTAGATGGAGACATTTTTGAGGCAGAAATGGGAAGGAATGGTGCCTGTTTCTTTTACTTCTCGTTGATTGATCCTTTTCTAAAGTATATCTTTAAAAATTCTCCAGAAGAACAATTAGCTCATGATTTTTTTTCTCAATTGATGTCTACATTCTGGATTAAAAGAATTATCAATTTTTCTCCTTCAGCCCCTCTTAGTAATTTTTTTCCTGAGCTTGATAACTACAAGGACAATTTAGCATTTGTTTACTATTTCAATTGGAATAATTGAAGCACTGGGTGATTCTATGATTCACATTTAGACTTAAGATTAAAAAAAAAAGACAGAGAAAGGCAGGAGGAAAACAGGGAGGGAAAGAAAGAATGAGATTCCCATTGAGAATCTAGAGGTAGGGAGGGACTTAATTCTTTGACGATATTGAGAAAACTGATCTTCCCATTTGAAGAGTGACTGTTCTACAGAAGAAATCCACTATTGTTAGGACTGAGGCCTGAGTTACAGCAGTATATTCAAGCACATATATCAATGCTTCCTGAAATCACAAGACATAAATCAATGTAACTTATATAAGAGGACCATTCTCCAACCTTTAAGCAAAAGATATTTCATACTTATGAATCTGGGCACTGGCATAAATCACTATTCAATAACTAATAGTAAATACACTTACCAAAAGTGATAAAACATTTAAAACAGCTGAACACAGTCAAGCATGGGCAACCTAAGATGGTCTAGAACAGCAGTTGCCTTCAGCAACTAATGCTAAGCATTAATGCTGAACTACAGTTGTGGCTTTGAACATCCATTATAGAATGTCACATGAAACTCCAAAAATCACCAGGAGCATTTTCAGGAAGAAAACAAAGCCAATCATTGAATCAATAAAAATTTGCTTGTATGAACTTATTCTGACAAATAATGGGAATATTGGAAATTCTATCATTGCTAACAATGACCTTTTGTCAGTGAGTAAAGTGATATGTTCTTTATTGTACACAGTTCTGAACAATAAATTTCAGTCGTTAGGACAGTGTTCCTAATCTATTTCAGAAAAGGGTCCATTTCTTAGTAAGTTACTATATACATTATAATCACTTTTGTGAGACAACAGTCATGAACTTTCTTTGACTCCAAAACCTCAAGGATCTTAAATCCAAGTGAGAAAATCAGGCATGAGCATTCTTATCTCTTTTGCTTCCTGAGAATGCCTGCTTCATCTTCCAAGAGCATCTGGGTAGAAAAATAAAGAAAGGAGATTTTCAAATATATTTGGAAGAAGCAATTCCACTCACTCATTCATTTACATTTTAAAAATTAATTTCATTTTACTCATTTTGCTTTTATGGATTTGTATGTAGATTTTGATACCATTTTTTCAAGAATAACAAATAAAACTAAAGTACTTAATAATAGCCTCTAACTCTAGTCCTTTCATATTCTATGTATGTTTTTATATGTATCTTTGAATTCTTCTGATGTATACATGGGTAAATATGGTGAATATATATGGATATATCCTTATACTTATTAAAACATAGGTCATTCATTCTTATATATGCCATGATCACTTTTCGGTTTTAGACAAAGTCTCATTATTTAACTCTGGCTGACCTGGAACTCAGTACATAAACCAGGCTGTCCTTGAAAGTGATGAGTACTCACACTTGACTTTCTTATTCCTCACCTTTAAGGCTCTTGATGTCACAGAGTAAAACACAGTACATGATCATGCCTCTGCCTCCCAAGTGCTGGGATTAAAGATGTGTGCCACCATACCCAACCTTCATGTTTTTCATGATCCAAGAATTTACTGTCTATGGAATCTAAAGGAAGATCATATAAATGTGTGTGTATGTGTGTGTGTGTGAGTAGTATATTTTTAATATACTACTGATTCCTATAGTTGTATTTCCTAGATAAGTCTCAGAAATATTTCAAGACAGAACACTAAGAACCACCTGGGTCTTTTTAACTTTTGCGTATGTATTCCATCGAGGAGGTTTAACAGATGTTACTTCCCCCTTCTCCTTTGTGTCTCCTTACATGTACCAGATTTTTCTAGTATAATCAGAAGTAGAACTAGTCACTAAAAGGGATCCATATTTAATGCTTTATAGGCATACTGCCAAATTCTCTTTCAAAATGGTTATGCCAAATTATTCCCACCAGTGATGCGGGAAAGTTAAATGTATCCTTGAATCTTGCCAACCCGAAGTTTAACAAGCTTTACATTTCTTGCCAAAGTGTTTGAAATTCCAGTTCTCTGTGTAATGGAGGGCAGTTGAACATATTTCCTATGTAGCTACTGGACAAATGAATTTTCTACCTTGGATTTATATATCTGAAATTAAACTTAAAAATATAATGATTGGATAGAATCAGAGGTGAGGAGAACACTACACCTGTCCCAACACTGGGAGTAACTGGGATAGCAGGACCCAGGCACACACGAACTCTGCCAGTCCAGTGGCACAGGTTCCTTCTGGCCTGTCTGGGATGGTGCCCTAACCAGACCTTGGGTGCAAATTCAGCAGCCAGTCCCACAAGTCCCACAAGGAATCTCTACTCCCAGGTGTTCTAATGGGCCCAGGATCACAGGATCCCAGAATCACAGGATCACAGAGATAGCTTGACTCTGAGGAGTTCTGATAAAACCAGGATCCCAGGAAGGACAGGCCTGAGTCAGATTTAGCCAGGGCAGGTAGCACTAGAGACAACCCTATGGCAGGAGGCAAGCATAAGAAAATAAGCAACAGAAACCAAGGTTACTTGGCATCATCAGAACCCAATTCTCCCACCATAGCGAGTCCTGGACACACTGTTACACTGGAAAAGCAAGATTCAGATCTAAAATCATTTCTCATGATGATGATACAGGACTTTAAGAAAGACATAAATAACTCCCTCAAAGAAATACAGGAGAACATAGATAAACAGCTGGAAGCCCTTAAAGGCGAAACACAAAAATCCATGTACCAACTAATGACTGGTCTAATTTGAGGTCTACACCAAGGAGAGGGAGCTGGTATCTGACACTGCCTGGATATCCAAGAACTGGAGGCTGGATAACTCAGAGACCTAGGATAGGAAAAAAATATCAATAATGATCTTGTGCTGCATTCATAGATCTGTGCCTAGCACAGTCATCATCAGAGAGCCTTCCTCTGGAAGCTGATTGGAGCAGATGTAGAGACCCACAACCAAACATTTGGCTCAACCCAAATTGTCCATCTTCGTCTGATCCTTCCCCTTGGAGCTCAGGCAACCCCAAAGAAGAGCAGGAGGAATGATTGTAGAAGCAAGAGAGGTCAAGAAACCAGGAGAACACAGTCCACAGATTCAACTAAACAAGGCTCATAGGGGCTCACCAAGACTAAAACAGCAATCACACTGCCTAAATGGGTCTGTACTAGGGCCTCTGCAAATATGTCAAGGTTGTTAGCTCAGTGTTTTTGTGGGACTCCTAACAGTAGTGGGAGTGGGGGGCATCTCTGTTTTGCCTACTCTTGGGACCCTTTTCTTCCTACTGAATTGCTTCCTGGTTGCATCCAACCCTGAGGTGAGGGGTTTCTGCCTAGTTTTAGTGCATCTTGTTATGCTGTGTTCAGTTGATAACTCTGGGAAGCCTGTTCTTTTTTGATGGGAAATAGGGGAAGAATGGACGGAGGAGAGAGGAGGACAGTATGGGGACAACTGGGAGGATTAGAATGAAGCAAAACTACAGTCAGTTTATAATATATGAGAGAAAAATAAAATAAAAGATAAGGTAGCAGAGAATGCTGCTTTGGGAGAGAGCCATTGTGGGCTATCTAGGAAGAGTATAAATGTATGAAATTATCAAAGAATAAGCAAAAAAATATTTTAAAACAATTTAAAATAAATAAATAACTACACCTTAATAAAAAAGTATACCACTTTTAAATATTAGAGGTTTTATTTATGGACTTTTAAAAAATTCTCTCTCTGTGTTTTATGTGTGTGTGTGCGTTTATGTGTATATGTGTGTGTGCACATGAGTGCAGGTGCCTATTGAGGCCAATTAGAGTAGAAGTTACAGGGAGTTACAAGTATGTTGTCCCAGATAGATTCTGGGACTTGAACCCAGGTCTTCGACAAGAGCAATCTGTCTTCATGGCTCTTACCATCTTGCATAGGCTGTTGAGAGCAGAGAGTGCCAATCACACAGCTAGGGGGTGCACTACAGATCATCAATAAGATGCTAAATTTAATCATTTTTGTCATCCTCTTGTGGAGTGCTCAGAAATACAGATCCATTCTGGCTATACCAAGTCCATATAGGATATTTTGGTCTTAGTGCAGCTTGTTTTTATTGATTTATTTCCAAATATCTCATCAGAGACAAAAACATGTATATGTGTTACCTGTGTCATTGTTATGCTAAAACACCTAACAAGAGTAACCTAAGGAGGAAAGGATTTATTTTGACTCACAGTTGGGGGATGGTACAGTCTTGGAAGGGAAGTCATATCAGGGAGAGCTTGTGGCAGTGGTGCTATTGCATCAGCAGCAGAAAGCAAAGGTGATGAATGCTCATGCTCAGCTATATGTCTCATAATATAATCTAGGACTTCAGACAATTATATGGGATGAGAAAGCAATGGAGACTGAACTTCAAAAAGACTTTAAATAACTGAGATGTTTGATTGCATGCTATGTGTATTAAGAAAAATCAGAAGAAACTTACAACAGGAGGACTTACATGACCAATGTATGGTTCTACATTCACAATAGTTTTTCCCATATCAATTAACCTAGTATAGTTTCAAATATGTACTCAGAGACTAACCTAGATAATCCACATAGTTATGTATGCTTGAGGCTTGTCTCCTATATCCTGTCAAGTTGACAATTAAAGCTTTCTATCACAACATGCAAAACATAAGATTATGGGAAACACTTCTGGTTTATTAGTTTTGTTAAAAATTTAAAATCCATCTGAGAAAATGAAATATACAAAAACAAAAATATGGTATATGTAGACAAAGATAACACAGCATTGACTTTTTTAAGCAAATAGGATAAACCATTAAAACCAAGTTGGAGTTCCCTGCAATGTAGGAAATTTCAGCTTGAATTAAAATATAGCCACAGAGCTCTGAATAAGTGGACACAAAAAATGTGGAGAAATTCTCATTTCCTTCTGTCAGTTTGACTGGACCCGAGTAAAAAAGAAATATATCTCTGAAAGAGTGTCTGGGGTAGCCATGTAGACTGAACTTCAAGAATACGTTGAGTAACT
This sequence comes from Montemys delectorum, assembly GCA_019843815.1. Classification (NCBI taxonomy): domain Eukaryota; kingdom Metazoa; phylum Chordata; class Mammalia; order Rodentia; family Muridae; genus Montemys; species Montemys delectorum. The sequence continues at coordinate 27,487 of JADRCD010232833.1, forward strand.
GAGATGTTTGATTGGATGCTATGTATATTAGGGGAAATCAGAAGGAACTTACAGAAAAGAAGAATATACATTGTCAATGTGTAGTTTCAAGAAATCCTTGCTTCCAAAACCTTGAAGATAGGACTTCCTTACAGACCAATCTACCTTCTTTACCTCAAGAATTGAGGTAAAACAGAATGTTTTTGCTGTATTCTCATCTCGCCAGGGTGGTCAGTGTTTTTTGAGTTACTTGGTAGTTGCTCTCCAATCACCTAGAATATGGCACGAATGCTAAAGATTCTTCTCAACCAACCCCAGGAGGGAAAAATTAAATTGCCTCTATACTTGTGGGACAAATCTAAAGGTGATGCATATACTTTGAATCATTATAATATAACTTCCCTGTGAAACACATTTGTCCTTAGCCTAACTTTCGTGAAGGAGCCAGGAATAGCAAGCTCCTTTCTCAGAGACATGAGGATTTTGTTTGCCAGGGTATTGTGAGAGGAGTCATGCTTCCTTGCTTCCTTTCTCCTCTTCTTTCCTTCCTTCCTTCCTTCCTTCCTTCCTTCCTTCCTTCCTTCCTTCCTTCCTGTCTGTCTTCTTTCCTTCCTTTCTTTCTGCCTTTCTTTCTTCCTTCCTTCCTTCCTTCCTTCCTTCCTTCCTTTCTATCTTTCTTGTGGTAGCCATTTAAGTAGCTCTTAGTGATATCCACCATTTGGTTTTCATTTATTTATAAAGTCTCTTTTTTCTTAAGTATGTCAAAGGAAAGACTATGGCAAACCTGATGGTCTAGTGTCAAAAGACTGGATTCTGTTTGTTTCATCTCCCAGCTCCTTCTGTTATTCAGAATGAATGTTAACCAACTGGCATATTGTAAACTGTACTGGAGGAGTCTAAATAAAAAAAAAAAAAAAAACTTAAGAAGCTCTCAGACAATCAGCAAATGTGAAAAAATGAAACCTGTTTACAACCATGTAAATGAATTCTTCCCCACTGGAGTCATTTGCTAATCTTAATACTATTGATCATAGACGCATGGGAAACTCTTCTGATAAAAGGCACAAATGAGTGCACCCAAATTCACAATTCACCTGTGAGGTCATAATCCATTGTTTTGAGCCAATGGATTTTGGATGATTTTCAAATTCAAATTATATAATTAATATAGGCTATTCCATACTGAAACATGCTATGGGCATTGTAGGCCTCAAGATAAAAAGAGATATTTAAATCAGGTACATTTATACCACATTCAATATAGAAGATCCTCATGGATACCCTTCTAGTGACTGTTAAGTCACATTTGAATCCCCTCCATGTTTTAAGTATTCTTACACAGTTAATTTTCATCTGGGTTTGGGATTTTTTCCCCCACTAATAGTTCATTGTTAATGTTGAGTTTTGGTGTCTCAGCATCTGACTTTCATTAATGTTGGCTTCTCAGCTGGGATATGGAGAATTATATTAGTTGGTAAGGCAAATGGGAAATAAATAGTATGTTAGATCAGAGAAGGTCATCCTCGATGGCCTAATGACTCTCCATACTCGGGTTTCCTATGGTAAATGTTTCCTCATAAAATAGAAAACGAAATGCCAACATAACTGTGTTCAGAGATCATGACAAAGAGGTAAGAATGAACTGTTGTAATAAAAACCCACAATAATTCTCAAAAACACATCTGAAGAGTTACACAGACTCATCAGCATTTGACTTCTTAAAGAAGGAAAACTTCAGGGTGGTAAACCAGCTTCTGCAATCCTTCAGGGACTGTTCTTTGTCATGTACATGTGTGTGGTAGCTGCAGTAGGTCTTAGAATCCCTCTGCATTTCCCAAGCACATTATCAACATGTGAAGTCATACACTAAAATGCAATGAAGCCATCCATTGAATAGCAGCTGTGTAAGACTAGACACACTAAAGAATTTAATTGGCAAGAACCATTGAAAAGTTACTGCTTTCATGGATGAGGACAGCATCTCTGAGGCTACTGGTCACTCCTCCTCATTTTTTTTGGGTTCATCCCTTCATGCTAAGGCTGCTTATTGCAAACACTTGAAGCTCTCTGCTTGTATGGGAGTTAATATTGATCTAATATGGTCAGTAAAGTATTAAAAATTTCTAGAGGGAAATATTGGATTGGAAACTGGAAGACAGGGACACCATCTTCCTCTTAGCTCTGTTGGCAAACTCTTAAGACATACTCCACATTGGCTCCAAAGAAAGCCTGCATCAGATCTAAACTGCAGCTGTCCAAAGTCATAAACTTCTTAATGAAGATTGGCTGGCCTCTCTTGTTTGCTCCTCTTGTCCATTCCCAATACTTAGAATTGTCATTGTCTCTGAGATGACCCAAATAAGGTGTTTGGACACAAATTTATGCCTGCAATTGGGCTGTAAACAACTTGTTTGACAATTGCATATTTAAATCAACTCTTATTTTATTAATTTCTGCTCTTCTATTTCCTAGTTTCTTAAGGTAACAAACTCAAGACCTTGTGAAAATAGACCTTGCATGCTGGAATATTATTGCTAATTACTGAACACAGGTGTATAAACATTTTGAAATGTTTTATTTTCATTTGTATTTAATTAAAATATTTTATAATATTCTTTTGGACTTAATCTTTTGCTTTTCTGGTGCTGGAGTTAGAACCAAAGGCTGAGTACACTCTAGGTAAACACCCTGCTATTGAGCTACACCTTGAATATACCACTGGACTGAGTCTTTAATTCATGGACACTAGAATCAAGTTGTTTAGTTATCAACATTTTCAGAGATCCTTTATGCTAATGATTTCTACTGCTGCTCCATTGTTGACATCCCAGTTTAACTCCCTTAGACTTGTTTTGTGGCTCCACACATTATCTATTTGCATAAATATTCAAAGTGTACTTGATAAAAATGTATTCTTTTCATAAAAATGTTGTCTTGAAGAGTTATAAATTTGACCTCAGTAAAGTATATGACTGTGTTAAAAATCAATTATAGTCTTAATAAGTTATGCTCTGCTTTGTTCTATCCAAGAGAGATATGTTAAAGGCTGATGAATTTGGATCTGTCAGTTTTCTGAAGTCACATATTCCAATCAATGAATATTCATACTGTTCTTACCTACATAAACAATTAAACTTTTGCCAGCTGTGGTGATACATACCTTTAATCCTAGCATTTGGGAGGCAAAGGCAGGCCGATCTCAGTGAGTTTAAGACTACCCTGGACTACATAGAGTGTTCCAGGACAGCTAGAGCTACACAGACAGACCCTGTCTCAAAAATAAATGTCCTCTCCACTCTACCCAAAAACCCAACTGGAACTTTTAAATTTCCTAGATATATGACCCTCTGTGTCATTATGAAAGGAAGTCCTTTTTACAATTGTAACATTATTTCCTGTACTATTTCCTTTGTGTGATGCTAATGCACCCTCTTCCACTTTCTTTTGTTTGGATTGAATAACTATATATTTTGGTTTTACTTCAATTATTTCATAGTAGACAGGTGTGGGGCAGTGTGGGGCAGTGGTCTGTTCAGGTAACTTAGGCTCAGTAGAGTATTTGGTTTTGAGCCCTGGAGCCCCTGAGGGCAATTTCTGCTTGCAGGGGGCCAAAAGAGCTTGGCCATAACTCCTTAGTCTTTGGTTCCTGTTTCAGTCACAACCCCTCACAGCTGTCCCTGCAGGAGATGTGTACTCTAACGGGCAGACAATGCCCCAAGCTCCCAGCATTCTAGCTGGTCCCTATCCCCAGTCATCTGACCACAAGCCAGACATGCCACACCCCGTACAATATAAGAGGCAGTTTGCCCCTTCCTCACTCTCTTGCTCTCTTGCTCTTTGTCTCTGCTCTCCCTCTCTTGCCTTCTTCCTCTCTTTCCTGCTCTTTGTTCACTTCTCTTGTCTTCTTGCTCTCTTGCTTTTTTTTCTTTTCTTTCTCTCTCCTTCTCTTCTCCTTTCCTTCTTTCCACTTGACCGGCCTATTTTCTCCTTCCTACAATAAAATATCTCATTTATACATCGCCTCCGTTTAACTAAAATGTCGTGCAGCCACAGGTCAACACCGGGAAGAGAAGAGAACCAGCAAGCCTCAGCCTAGGCCCTGCTTTTGGTACAACAGACAGACATTTTGCTTCTTTCATGAAATAGATAGTAGAATCCTTATTATGTTTCTGTGTAAAGCTCTGCCTTTTACCTAGAAAATCTGAACCATGTGATTATTTGTGTTTACTGTTTACTGTAAGCATTGGGCTATTGCATGTCTTTGGGCTGAACATGTAGCTCTTTCTCAGCGCACAAGTAGACTGGTCCTTGGAACTGACTTTGATTTCAATTCCTCTCCTATCACCCCCCTCCATGCCTTCTCGTCATAAATCTTTATTTTCTTGCTTCTTCTCAGGTCTGATAATATTTGGGTCAATATCAGTCATTGAGTGTGAACATTTTAATTTCATTTTGAATGCTAAATGTTTTTATACTACTACCTTCTTATTTTACTCTGGAGGAGAACTTGATCTTTTAGAGGTTTGCTTTTATAATCAGGTGGAGCACACAATATATAGTCTAAGTATGACAATTCTCACATTCAAGCCCTCCACTGAGAGCGTTCTTGGCACCTCGTGTCCAATAAGCTTTGAGATTTTCTAGTCCACTTGGTTGATGCAAACTCTGCACCTAACTCTGTGTAAATTTGTTAGCATCCTCCCAGGTGATGTTTTCCCCAGGTTCAGCTAATTCCTTTTTATTACATGCAGATCTTCACTTTGCTGAAGACTGACAGAAAGCAACAACACATTCCTGAAGTCCCCTGCTACTTTCTAACCATTTGTCACGGCAACAGTTGGATTCTGATCTCCCTTGACACAGCTTCCTGTCTAAAATCTCCCCCTTCCTAGGAGTCCCCTTATTTGTACTATAAAAACATGGAGACATTATTGGGTTCAGATATCTCAGAGATTTCTTTCCTGGATTCTCAGTATTTGGTATCTTAAAAATTATGGTACTGTATTTTTGTCCAGTCATTTATTGTTTTGAATGATAAGGCAAGTTTGGTTCATATTATTTCATCGTTGCTAGAATCAGAAGTCTCAGATAAGTCTCACTACACTTTGATGAATAAGGTATGACAGAGAAGACTCATTTAAGGCCAAATGTGGAGGTCAGGGTTTAAATGCAGATATTCAAATTTCGTAACATTCATTCTTGAGCAATAGACTCCACAGTTTATGACACTTACCTTCTGGTTTTTTAAGCTTGTCACTTAAAAGTATTACTTATTTTTATATTATTGATTAATGAAACATTACTGAAAAATTTTTTAATTGGGCATGTGACCAAAAGTATTTTAAAGGTGAAATTATATAGGCAGTGAATGTATGCAGGTAGGGAATTGTATGCACATCACAGAACAACAGGATTCAACAATAGGTATTACATAGATGTTCAACTAGGTTGAACAAGATAATAATTAATTTAACCATAGCGTAGTGAACTCAGATAGGTTTAGGACATTCTTAGTCTGGAACATGTTAGCACATTTCACTTGAGAGTCCAGAGTTTCATGTAAGATAGACATGCTTTGGTGACACTGGTGTGTGATGAGAACTCTCCTGAGAAGCCCGACTCGAAACTCTGCAAAGGCTGGTTAATGGAAATGCCATTAGCTTACTTATTTGGGATGGCATGAATGAAATGCCTAGGCAATTATGCGAAACACTGCATCAGGAATGAGAAGACAAAAAGAGGTAAACATTACCCACTATCTACTGCCATATTTGGTTTCAATTGTTTTGTTCTAAAAATGAGGCTGCCTGTCATTTTCTGTCTGGAAAACATGTGAAAGTAAGTATTAGGCCTGTATGTGTCCACATACTTCCATTGACAACCCACAGTGACATTTTACAACTCTTTTCCCAACTGTGATGCTGTCTAATTAACACTGTTTCTTGTTGATTCCCGTAGCCGCCAAGTACTCTTCATTTGGTACCCGAGAAAGTGATGCTTATTACAAACATCAAAGAGGATGTCCTCTTCTTTCTGTCTAGAGATTAAAATTAGTTTGTGCAAAACCTATGGCATAGTGCAGAGTAGGCACCTAAGGACTGACACCTTGGGTTTCTATGAGAAAACTTAGGGAGGATACAAATGCCCCAGAGGGGCAGAAAATAAAAGAGAAGGAAAACAACGAGGAAGCAGAAAGAGAGTGACACAACCCCAGTGACAGAAGGCAGGGCATGTTGGTAAAATAATACAGAAGACAAATGGGTTGGATTTTATTTGCTTGGTTTTGCTTTTTGTTTTTGGTTTTCTTTGGAGGGGATGTTTTTTGTTATTGTTTGTGGTGGTTTTTTCTCATCTTTTATTTGATTTTCGTGGTTGTTGTTTCATTGGTCGGTTGGTTTTTTTTGGCTTGATCAAATTCAAGCCAGTCAAAGATCCAACATGGATGGGAGTGGGGCTCAGGAAACTCCACCCCTAGCTGAGGGCTACTGGCAGTTCATAAATATTGAGGGAGAGACAGAGTCACTTTTCTTTTGGAGTGTGACTGCTGTTAGTTAGCCCATGGCTACACACTCATATGCATACGGTCAGAGCTAATAGGATCCAGAGACTGGTGGTAGTCATATTAGTACTGGTAGTGGTGGTGGTGGTGGTAGTGGTGGTGGTGGTGGTGGTGGTGGTAGTAGTAGTAGTAATTAAAGATAACAATAATTGAGAGGGAAACATACTAACTGAGGAGCTAAAGGGGGTTGCGGGGATAAATAAGATGACAAAATATCATATACATGTATGTAATTTGCAAAGAATAAATTTAAAATATTCTTAAAATAAAATAACATGAAAAAAATGAATAACATTAACTTATCCAAAGGCCTTGAAAGTGTTCAAGTACCCTACAAGCAGAAACAGAGTTAAGTATCATGTCAATCCAGTAGTTCTCAACCTGTAAGTTGTGAGCCCTTAGAGGGTGGTAGAAGAGCCCTTGCACGGGGGTCATCCAAGCCCATTGGAAAACACAGATATTACATTACAATTCAAAACACCAGCAAATTTACAGCTATGAAGTAGCGGTAGATGTAAATTTATGCTTGGGGGTCACCAGAACACGAGGAGCTGTATTGAAGGCTTGCAGCATTAGGAGGGTTTAGAAAGACTGTGTCAATCAATACTTTGGATAGCCTTTATTCCCAAGGAATGTTTAGCCTACTAAAGCAGGAATTAAAATGCAAAACTGGTTGGAGAATGATTATAAAAAGGAAAAGAGGATTGATATATTTTAAAGGTAGATATTCAGGATAAATGGTAGATCCAGCTTAGGCAGTACTTGCCTCTTCCCCTTTGCTGTAATCTTTCCTAACTTCAGTGATTCCAACAACTGTAATGTTTATTCCAATTTGATAACAAATGTTTCACATTCTGTCTACTGAAAATATAACAGTAGCACAAAATGGCTACAAACATTTAATATAATAGCCATATACATTATCAGACTATTTTATATAGTAAATACAAATATCCTATTCTTTTCCCCATTAAAACTCCCTTTAAATATCTCATATCACCACCTCAATGAAAATTATCAGCTGACATTTGCTCTTGTCTTTTGCAATTGATTAACAGCCCTGTCTCTAGGCCTCGTATACCGAGTTGCTTGCATTGGCTCTTCACTGTTTTGCGTTCACCTTTCGAGACAACAGAAATATGAACATTCAGGTAAACAGTGCTATCTGCAACACCCAGGAGATACTGGTCCTTCGATATTTTAAATATTTCATCACAGGCTACAGCAACATGCATTTTGGAGAGAATGGAGTATACACTTCTGTAAGATATTTCTGTAGTTGTAAAAATTATTCTGGGGAAATTACTTTTTTTCCCCTCCTTATCATTTAATAGTCTGCTGTGAAGTGCATCCGCCCTCTGGAGAGATAGGCTCTTTCCATAATCGTGTTGCTGCTGAGAAAGGGCCCCTACTGACCCTTTTCATCAAACTCACACCAATCTTTTCTACAGACCCGGGTTTGTATATTTTAAAAATAATATATGTATGTAGCTCTGAGTTGAAAATGAATGGTATCCAAGTCTGAGTGACTTAGCCAATAACTGGTGCGAGGAGATCGCAGCTCTCTTCTCTCTTGAATTGTCTCACAAAGTGGGTTTAATGAGATGAGGATGACAGTTAAGTTTTTCCAATTATCATTTTTCAAATTCAGCGTTCAGTAGCCGAGTGTCAAAGGGAGCACCTCAAGTCCTTCAGGGGTCAGTAATTAAACAGTGGAAAGGGAGTTTCAATGACTTTGCCCTCTCTTTTTAAAATGAATTCAATATTCCTTTATTGTGACTCTTTCTATTTCAAAATATGAGGGCATGGTGGGTCATTGCTTCTTCTTTGCTCCAACATACAATGAAAACAATCTATTTTAGAAATCTGCAGACTGGAATAAACTTCATTTTTATAGAGCTAAGAAGGTGCACACTAACCTGCAACCAAGGCACTGGGGGACAAAAGAGAGCAGGGTTAATCGTAAACATTTCTGTTCCCAGCTTCAGGCAAACTGCAAAATCTCTGGTCCTTTTCTATAAAATGAGAGTAGTGATCACTATATTATAGAACTTGAGGAGGATCAAATAGATACCATATGTACAAAAACTGATAATAAATACCAATATCTTTTTGGCTTATGATAAATGCTGTACAGTGAGGCTGTATCTTATGACCTGACAAAAGCAGAGAAATCAGGTTTCAACTAAAATTTACCTGCCCAGATTTATGATATGTGGCCAATTTAGAATTATAAGTAAAATTATTTTTCTTTGGATATTTTTCCAAGGAAAATTTATAATTAATCTTAATATTCCTCAATCCACAGAAGCCCTAAGGAGAACTACCTGATATGGGACATCTAGAAGAATTTGAATACTTGGTAGTTTATCTAAAATTTAGGCCACTCTGACTTGTTAGGCTACTGTAGATAATGCTGACTAAGATCTAAACCTATATAAGCCTGTTATCTAATAATTTCCATTAATATTCTCATTAACAAAAAATAATTTACAGATGTAATTATTAAAATATACTTATCTATAAAGTATAGAAATGTACTAAATCATTCTCTCTCTATATGTATTTCAAAATATAGATCAAAAGTAACTGAAAATAGTTCTATTTTCTCCCTGTTATAGTAGATCATCTTTCCCATGTCTGGACCATAGTATGCTTTTCCTGTAGACACTTGTGTGGTGGAGGGAGTAGCTGGGGTACATTCCTTTTTTTAATAGGTCGTCACAAATATTAAAAGGCTAGAAACTGATGATTTTTTTTCCTGTGGCAGATTCTTCTCATTTTACAGAAAACCAAGTCAACAGTTATTTATTTTACCAGAATTGGAAGAAAGTGAGCTTTTGGTGGAGTCCCAGCAAAAGCCCCAGTAAGTGCTTTTGCTAACTTTCTGTCTGTAATAAAACATTACAATGCATCCTTTGAGATTATAAAACTGCTTTGAATCCCTCCACAGAGTTATGTGCAATTTTTCATGCCTCCGCTAAGATTTTCACAACTTCCTGGAATGGTTTGCACTCCCATGTCTACCTCTGTGTTCATTTTTCTCATTCATGTGATAGTCTCCACTTGTTTCTTGCTGTCCCTCAGAGTCTTTCTCTTCTCTCCTGCCTCTGCATTAGAGGAACGTGAGACATCAATACTGATCACTATAACAGATGGAGGATGAGTGTTCAATTCTAGCACAACACAGCAGATGAATATCGCTTAGCCTATGATTTCTATTCTGAAAGATTCCTTAAGTCTTTTTCTCTCTCCTTTCTCAGCTGTATCATAGATATCCCTGACCGTAGAGCATGGTGATTTTTCTTGGTCCCTTTCAAGATTATTTATCTATCTGTCACTCACTGTGGTGAACAATTTCTTCAACTGGGGAGAGTATTCCGGGACAAGAGAAGGGCAAATACAAACTGGCATGATATTACTTCAGATTTTTATGTCACACCACATTGTATGAAAGCCAGTTATGAATTGTGATCAAAATAATAATAAAGTGTATATAATACTTACTATTAATGAAGTCAAACCTATTTCTATTCCCATAAAACAACCCTAAAAACCCTTTGATTTACCACCTAAATTGAAGACTAGGAGGAAAAGGGGGTAGAATAGCAAGCAGTATATGGGGAATTGTGCGTAAAATTGAACATGTCTCACATGTGGAATGTGAACTACATGCAGATCAAGTATAATTCACCAAACTCTGTCAGTAAGAATCCAGTCAATGGTCTCAGAAACAGTGAGTTCATTTAGAGACAAGGGCAGAATTTCAACCCTATAGGATCATACATGTACTTTTTTATTACAATAGAAATGAAATTTGAGTGAGTTATAGAACAAAACAGGGAAAGAAATGTAACATACTGGAAAGGAAGCCTGAGGAATCATGTCTAGCCTGTCCACACAGTACAGTGACACAAGTAATTTGCCTATGTGCCTCTTCACAACCTACATCCACGGTTGCTTGCCAGGGACCACATGACCTCTCTCAGACCCCCTCTCCATCCTTCTGGGACTCACCAGCTCTTAGCCTGCTTCCCACAGGTGACTTTCCACAGAGAGACTAAAACCCAAACCATCTATCCTTCCCTCTCCGTTCAGGATTCATCGGACTCCTTCTGGCTCCTGGTTGGGATCCTCCCTTTGCGTTATCTAGCCTTGAGACCCAGAACCAGTCCATACTGCCTGGAGAAATATGTTTCAAGCCTCTTGACCAAGCTGCTGATGGTTGTAGACTGCAGCTGACAGGCAGAGGCATGAGGAAGACTGTAGCCCCAGACATCAGACAAACAGAAGAAATTTATGGCCCAGCCCTTCTATGAACTAGCTCCCTTTTAATCCTGATGGGTCACACTGAACGTAGAGTCAGGGATGAAAGATGATATAGACGAGTTTAGTCACTCAGTAAAGGACAGTGAGAAGTACTCTTACCTACAGGTGAATATCTACACACAGACGACCCTACAGGCTCTGTCAGAAAATCTCTGCAGTTGATAAACACATTCATCAAAGCAGCAGGATTCAAAATTCAAACAAACAAACAACAACAATAACAAAAAAGCAGTAGCTGCCTGAATACAAAGAACAGACATACAGAGAATTACATTAGGAAAACAATACCATTCACAACAGCTTAGAAGTAAATCTTAAGAAGAATCTAGCCAAGGAAGGGAATGAAACTTTAAAACTGGAAAGAAAAATTGAAAACGCTATCAAAAGGAAACTCTTCCATACTCATAGATTGTCAGGACTAATACTGTGGAAATGATCATCCTACCACAAGTAATCTACAGATTCAATACAATCCCCATCAAAATTCCAATGTAATCCTCCAAATAAATTGAAAAAATAATGATTTTACATTTCCTTTGGAAACAGAAAAGACTCGGGATTGCCAAAAAATATACAGAACAGGAAAACCCTACTGGAAGAATCATTATCCAAGATTTCAATTTATACTATGCCACTATGGTAATAAACCCACCATATACTGGCATAAAATAGACTCATTGATCAACAGAATAGAATTGAGGACTCAGATAGGCCTACAGCTTGCTCCTCTAGCTACCTGATTTTAACATTGTTAAAAATACACACTTGGAGAAAAGAAGGCATCCTTACCAAGTGATGTCATTCACGGTGAGTGGCTTGTTGAAGAGTGAAAGTGGATCCTTATCTCTTTCCTTATACAAAATCTATTTGTAAGTGGATCAAGGTCCTCAGTGCAAGGCTTAATACATTAAATCTGTTAGTAAAGAAAGTAGTGACACTTGGAACTTACAGGTACAGGAGAAGGGCAGGCATTGAGAGCAACAGTTAATACACAGAAAACATGAAACTACAAAGATTCTGTCCAGCAAAGGACGCCATCATTCTAGTGAATATTCAGTACCAATAGAATGAGACAAAAACATAAAAATAAAAATAAAGACCTTTACCAGTTCTACAACTGACAGAGTTAATATCCAGATATACAAAGAACTGAAGAAAAACAAAAACAAAAAACAAATATCAAGAAAAAATGAATTAAAAAATACTGCATGAAACTAGGCAAAGAATTCTCAAATGCTCACATACAAATTTATGTGAAAAGATTTTAATATTCAACATCTTTGGCTATCAAGGAAATGCAATTTAAAAGGACTTTGAGATTCCATCTTTCCCCAGACAGGATATCTAAGATAAAACAAAAGCTAAAACACCATTTATGACAAATGAATAAATGCTGGCTTAGACTCGGAAAAAGGGAAAAGTATAGCATTTCTTAATAGTTGGTGGAAGCAAAGACTATTACAGGTACCATTGAAATCTGTGGAAGCTTCCTATAAAGTTAGAAATAGATCTACTACATGTTCCAGCTGTATAACTATTGGGCATATACCCAAAGAACTTATATCTGACTATAAGGTACCTACTAATTCACACTTATTGCTTCTTTATTAACAAGAGCTACTAAATGGTAACAGCCTAGATGATCATCAACTGATAATCAAATAATGAAAATGTGGTATATTAACACAATGGAATATATTCAGCCATTAGGAAAAATGAAATTCACAGGCAAGTGGATGGAGCTAAAACCAATCATTCTAAGTGAGATAAACCAAGCCCAGAAAGAAACATTTCACATGTTTTCTCTCCTTTGTGCGTATTATCTTTGAATCATTGGATATATGTGTTTTATTTGGAATATCCATGGAGGTCAGGAAATTAGTCAGGGGCTGTGGAGGGGGATGCTAACGGGGAAAGAGATGCAATGCAGTAGTATAAAGGCTTAAGAGAAAAAAAACAGGAAGGACTGAGTTGGTGTGTTGGGTAGGAATGCAGAGTGGAGGAAATACTGTAGTGAAGAATAATTAAGACCAAAGACTTTTTGTAAAGGTTATACAGAAACCTACTACAACAGTAGAAGCTTCCTAAAATATATACGTACACCAATATAAAGAGCTTAAATGGACGTAACCTGTAATGGGAGTGGGGTAATATAATGCACATAGTAGATATGATAGAGTAACAAAGAAAAAGGCCAGTACCAGGACTAGGTTATCTTTCTTGGTCCCTTTTGGCCAGTGATATCTCACAGACCCACAATGTTACAGGTATGCCAAGGCTATTGTTTACCCTCCAGAACTTTATAATAAGACCCTATGCTTCAGGTATTATATACTTGAGTTATGAAACATGACAAAATCCAGCTGGTAAAAACTGGGAAGTTTTAAAACTACTGGATAGATTTCATAATGTTGGAAGGTACTGTATCCACCACCAGAGGACAAAAATAATTACCAATCACACACAGCTATGAATCCTGTGTGCTACAATAATGACCAGCCTGGTGCATCAGTGGCATGAATATCATGGCAGTAACCAACCACTATATAATTAGACTTAAGGGATGCTCCACAAGGTAAAGCCCATAGCAACACCATTACCAAGGTGATGAACCTGTGGCTAGACAGGTCATAGGCCCTGGGAGAGAACCCATTTGCTAAATGGGTACAATATCTAACTAACTCATAACTATTTATTGTTATACTTATAGATTAATGGATCTCTTATCCCTCACCAGAGAAGCTTCTCTATGTAGAAGATGGCAATTAACACAGAAAACAACAATTAAGAGACTATGGGATAGCCAACACTAATAGGACATCTGTATTATATCCCTTTCTTCCAAAGCTCAAGAATCACTGAAAAAAGTGATTCAAGAGATTATAAAAGCCCAAAGTATGAATTTAAGGATGTAGATGGTGGCCATAAGGAAATATAGTATTTTGGACACAGTATGGAAACTTTACACATGAACTCACAGTAGTTATGACAGTATACATAAGATTATTATTTGTTTTTGTTTTTGTTTTTGTTTTTTTGAGACAGGGTTTCTCTGTATATCCCTGGCTGTTCTGGAACTCACTCTGTAGACCAGGCTGGCCTCAAACTCAGAAATCCACCTGCCTCTGCCTCCAAAGTGCTGGGATTAAAGTTTATAAGGTCAAGCGAGAAGAAATCTCAACATGGATAGGAAAGGTGGGTAAAGTCCCACCTCTAGACAAGGAGATTTTGGCAACACATAGTTTCTGAAGAGGGAGAGTCAGTGTTCTATAAAAGCATAGCCTCTGAAATAGTCCTTGTTTTCATTCTTTGGATAAAGAGTCATATATCCAAAAAATGGATAGTACATACTGAACTTGATGGGTATAAAAAAAAAAGCCAATACAACAATAAAAACAGCAACAACAAAAACATAGAGGACATTAAAATTGGGTAGATATTAAAGATGGTCAGTCTCAGAGGAGATGAGGGAGGGCTGAGAATAATGATCAAAATATATTGAATGAAACATTCAATAATTAATTGAAATAAATAAATACATACATACATAAATAAATAAGTAACTTTTAAAGGATAGCAAGGAGGCAGCACAGAGGAATCTCTTGGCCAACAGAAACCTTCTGTTTTCCCTTAGGATGTCAATTTTCTTTACGAGAAAGAGACACAATTAACTACCATAGAACTTCCCCACAAAAGGCACTCACTTCAGAGTTTTGAAATATTATCTTGAAGTTACACAACTGTCACCACTATCTAATCCAAAACATTTCATAATCCTTTATAGAACTCTGTACACACTAGCAGTTACTCTTCATTCTATTCCTTTTGTCCATCAGTTACTGGAAATCCCTAAGCTACACTCTCTCTCCAAGGGTTTGTCTGATCTGGAACATTCATATAGTTAGAATTATATAATACATAACCCTTTATGTTTGGCTTTTAACATGTAGAACAAGGTCATATTGTGAGCATTTTCATGGTTAAATATTTCATTGTGTGCACAGGCTAAACCTTTTTTAAAATCTATTTACCAGTTGATGGAGATTTGTAATGTTTCTATCTGTGGGCTATTCTGAGACATTCTGTTATGAGCACACATTTTATAAGCATATTTTCTGTTGTCTTGGGCATCATTGGGTTATATGATAACTGCATACTTAATGTAAGGGACTTCCTATTTTTTAAAGAAATATCAGCAATATATGAGGGTTTTAATTTTTTACCAATCCTTATACTACTTATTGTCTTTTTAAATATAGCTGTCTTAAAAGTTATTGCCAAGTAGAATTTCATTGTGTTGCGAGTTGTTTCTAATTGGATAATGATAGTGAGCATCTTTTAAGGTAATAACTGGTCATGATACACCTTATTTTATCCTTATGTATGTATTTTGCAGAACAAGAAAATGATAAATATACGGTTCAAAATAAAAATAAAATGAAGAAGAAATTCTAAGATAACTATCAGGGGAGACAAAAGAAAATCAGAAGAGGTAAAATTTCCATCTATCATTCAAAATGGTGAAATCATTTTACTAGTACAATGCAATAACATTTGTATGTATGATACAATACCTATAACCACTAAAAGGAGCTACAAAGGAATTCCAAAATAGAATAAAGGTAAAAAAATATAAGATGAAAAATATAATCTTAACCCATCAATAACTATATCAACTGTAGATGGTCTAAACATACTGACTAAAACATGCCCTCAGGTGGCTGTGGTACAGCACACTGGTAAGATATGCTGAAGAGATAGAGCAAAGGGTGATCATGAGTTCAAATCCAGCCTGAACTGCATTGTAGAAAAGAGATAAATAAAACAATGCTCCCAATATATGCTATGTACAAAAACATATTCTACATATAGCATTGCAATATACTAGATATATAAATATTGAAAAGAATATTCTTTCACGTGGGAAAAGGAACCATATCATATCCAATAAAGTCTATCAAATCATGTAATAATAACATAAATAATAAATATATAATGATGTACTATAATATATGTAGTATAATGTTTAAGGATAATAATAAAGTTGCAGAGAAAATTACCAAAAATAAAGATACTACATATTAACAAAGCATCAGTCTTTAAAGAATTCCTAGAAATTCAGAAAGAGCAGTCATCCAACAAAAGAACTGCTTAAAGAGTGAAAAAAAAAGCCGATAGAACTGGAAAGAGATCAGAGCCATGGTTGTTATTGGAGACACCAAATCCATGCTGTAACAATTAATAGACAAAACAGGGAGCAAGCTAGCAAACATAAATAAAAACTCAACCACACTGTTAGCCAACAGGACATAAATAGCACTTGTACTTCAGTCTCTCCATCAGCAGAGTCCATAATCTTTCCAAGCACCAAGGGAACATATACCATTGAGACCATATCCTGACCTATGACAACAAAAACATTCAATGAATTTGAAATAATTGTGAAACAGTATCGTCCAACCACGTAAGGTGCAAAGACATTTAGCAAAAAGAAAACAGAAAAATCTCCAAGCAAGAAAGAGGAGCTCAAGCAACATGCCTTGATATGATGATATGATGTACAGGGCAAAGAGAAAGATTCAAGAGATTTTTTTTCAAACACTGAGAGATACATGAAAATGAAAATATAATGCATCAAAAAATATGGACAGTCAATGTAGCAGTTAGAGGAAAATTTGAGTGATGTATTCATTCACTCCCATCCCCCGAAAAGAGTAAAATTCTGAAAGTAGTAATCAAAGATTTCACTCAAAGGACAAAGATGGCTGTGATGTTGATCTTGGTTGTCAACTTGAACACATCTGGAATCAACTAAAACTCAAGCTGCTGAGCAGCCCTCTGGAGGATTTTTGTGATTGGATTATTTGAAGCAGAAAGACCCACTCTAAATCTGGGCCACACCTTCTGGGGTAGTGCACATGAAAGGAAGAAGGAAGATACGTTCTGCCTGCTTGTCTCCACTTGATCTGGAAAGTTCCTCTACCCTGCTGTGAGGCATATTTCACTCATGTTAGTACCTATTTCTTTTTTTCTTTTTTTCTTTTTCATTTTTTCTGAGACAGGATTTCTCTGTATAGCCCTGGCTGTCCTGGAACTCATTCTGTAGACCAGGCTGGCCTTGAACTCAGAAATCCGCCTGCCTCTGCCTCCCAAGTGCTAGGATTAAAGGCGAGCACTACCACCAAACCTACTTCTTCAGGATTCCAAATAGACCAAAAAGCAGTGCCTTCCTAGGAATCCTCCAGATCCCAGCACCAGATGGAATTGTTGAGTATCCAGACATCGCACAGACTGAATAACTACCAGGTTCTTGGAAGGCAGTCTGCCACTACCCTAATAAATTCCACATACTTTCACTCTATCTATCTATCTATCTATCTATCTATCTATCTATCTATCTATACATATACATGCACACATAAACATATACATTTGATTGTATCAGTTCTTTTCCTTTAGAGAATCCTAATAAAATGATAAAAAGCAAATTAAGCCCAAAACAAGCCAAAAATGAGAAATAATAAAGATAAGAATAGAATTAAATAAAATTGAAAACAGAAAAGGTAAATTTAATGAAGTACGAGTTGAGATGGATAAAATCGGTGACTGTCTGGCAATACTGAGAAAGTAGATACAAGCTGTCAAAGACATGATCGAAAAGCGATCTTACTGTGAGCCTTCAGGCATAAAACAGGCTTTCATAAATAACTCTAACATAAATGTGGCACCTTAGATGAAAGGGACCAATTCCTCAAATGACATGCAGGACAAAGCTCACCCAATAAAAACAAGTCCTTATAAAAATAAAGAAAATTGACTTTGTAGGAAAAATCTTCAGCCTAGACAATGTCACTAATACAATGCTAACAGATATTTAAAGAATTGATAGTAGTGCTATGCAATCTCTTTTGGAAAATATGAGGACACATTCTATAGATTGCTATCCCACTATTAAAATCATGGAGAGAAATTTTTGACTTTCGGAAAATGTATTGCTATTATTAGTGTTGTTGTGCTGTGTGCCCATAGGCACATGATTTGTATGTGGGCACATGTGCCAAAGTGTGGCTGTGGAGGTCAGAGGGTAACTTTGTGAAGATGGGTCTCTCCTTCCACCTTTACATAGCTTCCAGGGACCCAATTTAGGCAGCCACACTTACTCAGCAAATGCTTCTGCAGACCGAGCAAGCTCACTGGCCAGAGAGAGGTATTCTGTTTATTTGGTTGTTGGGTTTTGTTGTTGTTTGTTTTTTGTTTTGTTTTAGAAAATCATAAATATGTCCCACAAATATAGTGACAAAAGCGAATCTAATGCAGTACTAAAGGAATTCAGAAATATTTAAAAAATTAGTAAACATGGTCAAGTGGTATTGACTCCTGGCCTAGAAGGGCCATTGAACATCCAAATTTAAATAATGGTAATCATATTAACAAGATGAAGAAAAATCACATGATCATGTCAGTAAAGAAGAAAAGGAATCTCACAAAGTTCAAGACTCATTTCAGGAAAGAAAAAGAGAAAAATTATCAATAGAAGGGAAAGTTGTTGGGTCAAATTTCCTCTACAAATTTCAAAGACAGCATCTTACTTAAGGGAAGATTTCCTAGGAAGATACGAATGAAAGAACGACTCGGTTTCTGCTACTCTTTGAGCCTAATACCGGAAGTTCTCAGTACTCCAGAAAGCAAGAAAGGGAGAAAAAGTGTGGAGATGTGGAGGAACAAAAATTTCTATTTTGCACATTGCACGGTAGTTTATTTGTGAATATATCCTAAATACTGGTCCTTTTGGGTAAGAGGGATGCAAATACTTTGGTTTCTTCTTTTGTTTTGTTTTGGGTTTTTTATTTGTTTTTTGGTTTGTTTGTTTTGATTTTTGTTTCGTTTGCTTGGTTTGGTTTTTTTCTTCACACTGCATCATTTCATTCTCTAAGGAAACTTTCACAGAGCAAAACCTTTCAGCTTTGATGATAGGTAACGTAATTATTTGTTTGATCATGGAAGTCAGTGGTAAACTTCCTGTGGGCATGATTATTCTAACCAAGACACTCCAGGCGCTGAGGAGAGCCTCAGTGGGCTGCTGCCCTCAGTTTCTCTCCTATCCCAACTGCTGGAAGCCCTGACCGTCCAAACCTAGGTGCTGTGAGCTTTACAGCCTTGGAAATTAAATCCTCTCCTTATCTGACACGTGCCATACCTCCACCTGGCAGTGGAGGCAACCTGAGTGTAGACGCTTACCAGATCACCATCTTAATTGAGCCACTTTCCACACAGGGCAGGACCCCCCCCCCCC
Organism: Montemys delectorum; assembly: GCA_019843815.1. Classification (NCBI taxonomy): domain Eukaryota; kingdom Metazoa; phylum Chordata; class Mammalia; order Rodentia; family Muridae; genus Montemys; species Montemys delectorum. The sequence goes on from JADRCD010232833.1 coordinate 46,647, forward strand.
CCCCGCTCTCAGAAAAGTAACAGCGGATATCTCACACTGTCTAGTGAGACGGAAGCTTATGGCTAAGGTCCGTCCCGAGATGCATGTTGAAGTGCTTAGTATCTTACCAGAAGGACTTTCAATTCAATGCCTCCCTCACACTTCCCCTTTTTTTTTTTTCTCCCATCTTAAAAACTCAACAATAAAACCCTGGTCAAAGTAAAAGAAGAGCTATTTTAACAAAGAGAACATAAGATAATTCAACACGATAGCATCAATGAGATACTGTTGAGTGACCATCACAATAGTTAAAATAGATCAATAGTTTAATAATGCCATACATGAGCAAAAGTGTAGCTATCTCATTCACACAATGCTGAATGGAATACAAAATGATATGTAATCTATAAAAGAGTTTGGCTTTTTCTTAAGAAATTACACTTTTAAATTCTACACTTTGCAACTGAGTAGAAGAAAACATAATATCTCTTCCTATTATTTTTAAAAATTTGGTGTAAATCTACAATTATAAAGCTAAATTTGAAAAACGCTGGTAGGTATGGAACTGGCATCTAGTTGAAACACATTAGCTTTAGCTGATTTCGCTATTATCCTACTTACTTCTTTGGTTATCTTAATAATGTAACAATAAACTCATTATTGGTTCTTATTTTATTGGTTCCAATGTCTTCAATGTTCTCAAATTATATTTGAAATAGAACCTTCAGAACATTTAGCTGAATCTTTTCACCTCAGAAAACAACTTTATTTTTCCCCCTGGCATTTATGAAATTGACTTGAGTATGGAATTCTTAGTTGAAAATAATTTGATCTCTAATTTTTGGAGACTTTGCCATAATGTGTTCTGGTCCTGCTTGGAAAAAAAAAAGCTGGTATTCTCATTCTACTTTTGTGAGAAATCACATATTGTTTTCCTCTTTAAAAGCATATAGGCACATATTTATTTAAACTGATTTCAGAAGTGAGTTTTTTCCTTTATTTGTGTAGATCTCAGTGAGGCTTTTGGGTTGATTTATATCTTATTTGCCAATAGGAAACTTATATATAGGATTTCTATAGTTATTTCTCCAGCTCCCCAACCTCATGCCCAACTTCTCTTTTCTCTTGCTGGAACTTCTGTTGTGTGGTTAATAAGACCTCCTCAAATGACCATTGAAAATTTACATTGTTCTTTAAATTAGCCTCCCTCCTTCTTTAAAATTTGGCTTTTGAATTTATTTCCTGTTCTTTTGACGAGCCCGACTGCCAGGGTGAACATGATGTAACTTGTCAGATCACACTTCAGACAACCCTCTTCCTTCCTGTTTATTAGAATACAAAGTCCTGGGAATCACTGCAAAACCTCACAGACCCTTTCCTGGAAGAGCTCTGCTTTCATCTTCAGGACCTAGCTCCCACTGTTGGACTATACAGCTTCTGTCTTTTCTCCAGCAACCTGGATCTCCTTAAAACATCTTGCAGATGCTCCCTTCTCCTCACTGTCTTGAGCCTAACCTTTGTCTTATCAGAGTTTAACTTCAACATAGGATTAAGCAAGAGAATACCTACACGTTCATTTCAAAACCTCTTGCTTCTCACAGTCTATGAATAATAATTTTCTTCTTTGTTACCTAGCAACCAAAGATTGTCCTTATTTATTGTTTGTATTTACTGTTGATGCCTATTTCTCATAGATCAACTATTCAAGGATAGGATTTTGTGTCTACTTAGTATTACCCCAGCATCAAGTATATAGTACCAGAACCATGTACATAACAAGTTATCAACTGCTGAATAAATAGATAGCCTCATGTGCTAAACATCAAATGATTATTTTGTATTTTATCTCTTCAATGAAACATTTTTTTGCAGTATTTCTTTTTCAAGTTTACTTGAACTTTCACTCTTTTGTTGACTTAGCCCTTAATTGCTTCATGTTTTTAAAGGTGTAACAATAACATCAAAGAGCTCTGAAAATAGTAATTAAAATATTTCTAAATTCTTCTCATCTCTGCATTTTCTTAGAGAAAAGGTAAATTCTAATTTCAGACTTAAGTCATTTGAGCTTTAAGTTGTATGGCATAGGCAATAATCAAGTCTTAATTGCGAGTTCTAGGTGCTTAAATCAAACTAGAGCTAGCAAAGAAAAAATTGTTTTGAACCTGCTGATACCGCTGAAAAGTTTGTTGCTATGTCAACCTCTACGGCTGAGTCCTGTATCTCACCTGCCATGGGCAGGCACTCTGCTTAGGGTTCGGGCTGTAGGTGTCTGTCTCCTACAGGCTTGGAGTTTTAAACACTTAGTCCCTAGCTGGTGATGTCTTAGAATAGCGACTTGCTTCAGGGCACAGCACACACTAGGCCCAAACAGTTCCATGTGTAAGATGTTTAATTGAGAGAAAGAAGGGGTAGTAGTGGAAAGAGAAGAGGGGAAGAGAGAGGGAATAAGGGAGGAGTGTTCCCCATAAATATGGGTTCTGAAATAGTAGCCGCGGGTAAAGGTGGGAGGTGAGCCCAATGGATTCTGGGAATAAGGCCCGCCTATGTGACATCACAGGCTTCAGAGGCCTTGATACTAACAGTTGGTGGTACTGTTCTTGAAAGTTGTGGAACCTTTGGCACATTGGCCTTTGAAACTCATACTGCTTCTGGTTGTGGCTGGCCTTCTTAGCTGCCTGTTTGGCTATAGCATGATAAATACCAACCACACTCTCCTGCTTCTGTGGAATGAAGGCACTCCAGCAGCCATCTCTTCCATATCAGGATGGACTGTGTGCTCCCTCTGATGAAATCACGAAGAGGAAAAACAGAAAACAAATAACCTAACTATATTGTCTTTGCTTGCTTTTATGACATACTAAGTCCTATTTCCTCTTGTTTCTTTTATTTCCTCAAACTATATACAATTTGTTTTTCTTTTTGCTGTGCTTATTCTTTTTCAATGTAGATCTGTATAATAGTGATTACTAATAACCATGTAACACAGCCAATATTAGGTTTTCTTGAAATCTTCTCTGCCAACAAAATTAGTACAAAATTCTTCAATTTAGCCGCAGACAGAGTGTGTCTTAGTTTGGGTTTCTATTGCTGTGAAGAGACACCATAACCAAGGGAACTCTTATAAAGGCAATCATTTAATTGGGGCTGACTTACAGTTTCAGAGTTTTAGTCCAATATCATCATGGTGGGAAACATGGCAGCACGCAAGCAGACATGATGCTGGAAAAAGAGCTGAGAGTTCTACATCTTGATCCAAAGTCAACTAGAAGGAGACAATCTTCTGCAGGCAGCCAGGAGGAGGCTCCCATCTCCACTGCACTGGATGGAGCTTAAGCACTAGGAGAGCTCAAGCCTACCTCCACAGTGACATACTTCCTCTAACAAGGCCACATCTACTCCAACAATACCACACCTCTAAATAATGCTACTACCTGTTGCCAAGCATTCAACCACATGAATTGATGTGGTCCAAAACTATTCAAACCATAGTTTCTTAGGTGAAGAGTAAAAATACCATCAGAATGGTCTCTATCCTAGTTGCTAATATTGTTTCTCTCTGAAACCTCTTGAAGTAGACCTCATATTACTGTCAGTATTATCATCTTCCAAGTTCCTAGGAGGATGGCCCTCTAAACTCTGCTTACATCACTCAACTGATTTCCCAGTGCCAAGTCCTAACATCTTCTACATCTCTCTAAAAACAAGCATGGTTAGGCCTTTCACAGCAATAACCTATTCTTGATACCAGTTTCTATCTTTGTTACTTTTCTATAGCTGTGAAGAGCTGCTATGAGCAAGGCAACTTATAGAAAATCTTATATACAAAGCACCACAAGCCTGGTGTGCAGGGGCAGCTGGCAAACAAAACAGACGCCGTGTTTTGGGAGTGTTTTTGGTTTTTTGTTCTGTTTTTCTCACAGTTTTTTGTTTTTGGTTTTTGTTTTGATTTTCCTTTGTTGTTAATTTTGAGAGAGGGAGTGAGAGAAAGAGAGAGTATAAAGGTAGGTGAAGGAGAGAGTGGAAAGGATTTGGGATGAGTTGGAGGAAGGGAAACAGGATGGAAACCATCTTAATAAACTTTTCGAGTAGAAACTGTGAGACTCTACTTAACAAAGCTTAAACCAGGGATCTCAGCAACAAACAGAGGCCATACTCGAGAGAGATCATTGAAGAAGGACAGTAAAGGACATATTAAAAAGTAGCAAGGAAAACATGGGCAGTGGAGGACCCTGGGTCTAACAGTAACAGCACCAGGCTACTAGCAGTCCCTAGTGACAAGTGTTCTCAGAGTAAACTTGAACTGTGAAGACAACTGAGCAGGAGCCAGCCCTATATGGGTGCTATGTGTTAAGGTGCTGAGAGCCAAGAGGCAGGAACCAGGCGAACAAGTACTCTGGATTTATCTCTTCTTTCCTTCTGCTACAGGAGTGTATTTGTTTAGGTTCTTGAGCGTCTTTATAATGAATTGTACAGAGACCTATGGATTGTTATGGGAAAGGAGAGGTTATAAAAGGGGAAAAACAATGAGCTTGGAGGTGTGCCAGAAGTGGCCAGCCGCCTAGACAGTAAAAAGGAAGGGGTGAGGAGCCATATGACCTTTTATGTGTCTTTTGTATAACAGTCTCCCCACCATGTCCCCCCTTTCCTGAGATTGTTCCCTTGATAGAAAGAAGCCCTAGTAGGCTGAATTCTTCTAGTCTTTTATATGTTGATCTACGGAATCTCCTCTTCTCTCTCA
>JADRCD010232834.1:0-13354 GCA_019843815.1 Montemys delectorum
ATGACCTCAAACTCAGAAATCTACCTGCCTCTGTCTCCTAAATGCTGGGATTAAAGGCTGGGCCCTCTCCCATCAATGATTAATTAAGAAACTGCCCAACAGGTTTGCCAGCAGTTGGATCTTACAGGGCATTTTCTCCTGTGTTTGTTTGTTTGGGTTTTTTGTTTTGTGTTGTTTTTGTTGTTGTTTTGGCTTGGTTTGGTTTTTTTGAGGCAAGGTTTCTCTGTATAGCCCTGGCTGTCCTGGAACTTGCACTGCATACCACACAGGCCTTGAACTCAGAGATCCACCTGTCTCTGCCCACCCAGTGTTGGTATTAAAGGTGTGTACCACCACCACCCAGTTGAGGCATTTTCTCAATTGAGGCTCATTCCTCTCTGGTGACTCTAGTTTGTTTAAGATGACATAAGATTCACCAGCACAGAGGTCCTCTGCCAATGTCCATCTCAAAGGTACTAGTCATGTAAGGCTAGCCCTCTTGCAAAGGAAGACTCTTGCAGAGTCTTCACATGACTAGAGCTCCAGACAGCATTCTGAGGGACCCTGAGCTACAACCACACATTTCAGGATCTACAGAAACTGTGTGTAATTGGATATGTATTGTTCTAATCAGCCAAGCTTTGAGTAATTTGTTTCACGGCCAAAGATAACTAATGTATATCCAAGTGCGTCTAAGGAAAAAAAAGGAAGCTTTGGCCACGTGACTTTGAATCCTCCATCCATCTGACACTGCTGTTCCTATTCTGAAACAGACCCAGGTCACTAACTTGCTGCTACTGAAGGCCTCCCTCACCTTCCTTGCCTCGATTTCCTGCTCACCAACAATGGTAGACTATGAGTTAGCTCCCTAAGTGCCTTCAGGCTAAGGACGTACTGATCATGGAGCCTGGAGCTACTCCCACATTAAGGGGTGAGATTTTTCGGGGCGACTTAGAAAATGGTTTCTGATTATAATTTGGCCTCCCGTGGTGGTCTGCCTGCAGGAAACGGTGTGCTGATTATCTGGATTTTCAGTACATCCTGTCAACCACTGCTCCCCAAGTCAAATTACCAAGGCAGCATTGCAGGATCTGCCTCCCTGCTTTCCAGAGGACACATGTTAGCCCCTCAGCAGGAACATCTGTGACCATACTACAGGAGAGAACATCTCTACCATCAAGAGAAGGCAGATCCCACAGGAGGAGACCTGGTTAAAGCCTGCTAGATGTCCCCCAGCTTTCTTTGGGGTGTCTACGTCCCTTAATCTCTTCCTGACTCATCCCAGCATCAGCCTGTATGGAGTGAGAACTAAACAGGGGAAACTAAAGTCCAATCCCCATGAGTTTTGATGATGCCAACTTATCTCACCATCCTCTGAGTGCCTTCACTGAGTAAGGAGCCAGATGTGCTGGGTATTAATGTGGAAAAAAGTTAGTGATTTACCAATTTTAATCCAGTGACATAAGAAGAGTAAAAGAAAAATGGAAAGTTATAGTTAAAGACCATGAGTATTAGAAAACTGTCCCACAACTCTCAGGGTGACGAGTTTAGTATCATTGCCATACAATCGTATGTCGGTGTTTAAAGCTGCAATTGTTAGTAAATGACCCTTAACTTGCTATCTTACTATATCCCTGTTTTCAGTTTAATAACATTCACCATAAAGAGGCTTTCTCACAAGTGCATTTAGACAATTTGTTCACGTAAGAAATGACTGGGAATTAAGTGCACACTCGCATGAAGAACTGGCTAAATACACGTGTTTGCTACAAGGCAGTAACCAGTGGGAGTTGATGGTTTAACAGCCCTGGTTAGAATTTACATTACAAACTCAATCCTGGACACAGCAGAAACAGAAGGCTTCTAAATTTAGTACAACTCTGAATGACTCAAAAAACAGAAACAAGACAAACAAGCAAACAAAACTAATGATAACATCATATAGCAAGCATTTGATAGAGTCTGAGCTGACACAGAGAACCCCCCAAATCAAAACAAAAGTGGCAAATGCAGCATGCAAGTGGTGAGCGTCCCATGTAGGTACCTACTCTTGCCTCATATCTCCCAAGGTATCTTCCTGGACTGGGAGAATAATCTGAGTAACTTGGGGGAGGGTCTGCAAATTGTGCTGACATATCAGTTATCATGAGACACCCAAATGTCTGGAGTTACCAAGGCCCTATTGTAACCAGCAGTGCCTTGTTTGAGGGAGTCAGGCAGCCTGAAGCATCTTTCTCCTTTGTTGAATGGTCCCCACTGGTCCTCTACTCTGGCATTCACACCCTGTACACACTCCTACACTAATCAACTGTCTCAGTGGCTAACAGAATGTGGCAGAGACGTCTTGCTAAGCTTTGCAGTTCCTGTCTTGCTTTCTCTGTTCCCTTGCTGTGGGGGAAGCCAGTGATATCAATTATGAAGAGACTCAGGCATCTCCAGAGAAGATGAAGGCTCAGGCCTTCTGCTAAGAGTCAGAACAGGCTTGGCAGACATGTCACTGAGACATCTTGAAAGTACTGCGCCAACTCCAGTTAATATCACAACAGTGATGTGGTTAGAGACATCGGACCTGACCTACTCAGCTAGGCTGTTATGTTAAGCCAGTAAGTTTGGGGGTTTAAAAGATTTTTTTTTAATTTTTATTATTTTGTTTTACATGTCCAAGTGTTTTGTTCACATGTATGTCTGCGTGCCACTGTGTTTTGTGTCCTTGGAAGTCAGAGGAAGGTATCTGATTCCCTGAAACAGGAATTATGAATGAATGTCAGACATGTGGTGCTGGGAATTGAACCCCAATCCTTTGGAAGATCAACAAAGTTCTGGACTGCTGAAGCATCCCTCCAACCACTGCCCCCTCACTCAGGAACTAATTCCTTACACAGCAATGGTTAATTAATACAAAGGGTTTGTATACTTAGTAAAAACAAACAAACCAACAAACAAGGCTCAGGGAAGAATGTAAAAGCTGGGAGAGGAGAGGTATACTGTAAAGTGCTGCCTGTGGAAATGACATTGCTCTTGGCAGCTGTACAAGACACAAGTCTTGCACATGCCAGTAGGTTTGGGGTTTTAAAAGGTTTTTTTTAATTTTTATTATTTTGTTTTACATGTTCAAGTGTTTTGTTCACATGTATGTCTGTGTGCCACTGTGTTTTGTGTCCTTGGAAGTCAGAGGAAGGTATCAAACCAACCAAAATTCCAGCATGGAGGAGGGAAGGGGTCATGAGACTCCACCCTAAGTGAGGAGTTATCAGCAGCTAACTGCTAGGACTGGGAGGGCTAGTCATCCTTGGAGGCGTGCTTACTGGTTGGATGCCCACGCTCTACTGGATGACCTCATACACACACAGAGACGGCCAGAACTAATGGGACTTACTGGATTTCGCTTGTTTTTAATGGGACAGGAAGTGGGGAGATGGAGGTGACAGGGGAGCTCTTGAGTTGAGTTTGGAGCGGGGAAATGGCAGGTGGATGTGATCATTTTTCATTGTATACACAGAGGAAATTCTCAAAGAATTTTTAAAAATCCTGCTTCTTGAGCATGCCAGGAAAGGCAGGGATCTGTATGGTAGAACCATGAAGCCTGATGGCAGGCTTTCTCTGAGCGCAGGAAGCCACTAGCTGTTGGTTATCCATGGGTACTTGGTGACATTCAAAGGGCTGCAATCAGGAATCTCCAGCCCCAGTAAAGACCTGCAATGGCTCAGCCACCCCCTGAAGAGTGGTCTGGCTGTCTCTTCAACAAGAACCTTCCATCTGTAGCCACTCTCCCTGGGCTCTGGCATAGCCGGGTGCCCCAGTAAGGTTCCTTGGGTCCCAAAGGACCCAGGGCAGCTGGGAATTCATCCTCAAGTCTCTTGGGCAAGAGCTCTGGCTAGGTTCTCTTTTAGTTTCTGGCCACTGCTGGCTCTGTTTGACTTTTGTAGGTGAGGCACCCATTGCCAGAAAGTGTACAAAACAAGCCAACTTCCCCAACCACCTGCCTGGGCTCTGACCTCCAAGCCATGAATATGCAGGGAAACCACCACATCTATGTTTATAGCCCAGAACTCTCCGTTGATCTCTAGACATGGGTTCCACTGTACCCTCATCTCCATTTACAGGGTCTCAAAGCTACATGTCCAAAGATTGTATGTCCCACCCCCCTTCTCCCTCCAGATCTGCTATCATGTGCTTAACCTGTTAGCATATTCAGAAGACATCCAGAATCTGAACACACTTAGGCATCCTGCTCCATCATCAGTGGAAAGCCTAGGAATCATAACCATCATTCTGCAAGAATGATCTTTTAAGACTAGTTGATCGCTCTCCCGATTAAAGATTGGAGTGCTACCCATCTGCTGTGGTCTGGGGATGGTGTGAGGATGGCCCAAAGGCTCACACGCTGGAAGGCTGGGTCCCATGTGGTAGTGCAGAGGCGATGTGACTTCTAAGAGGGAGGGCTTTGTGAGAAGCTGAAGGAGCTGAGTGGACTCTTGTTAGTGCCATGACCGTGAACTGTAAAAAGAGCAAGCCTCATCCCCTGACGCTCTCTGGCTTTTTGCCTTATCAAAGCTTCTCTTCTGCATAGACTCTTCCTGTTGTGATGCCATCCACCATGAGGTTCTCACCAGAGGCTCAACCAACTGAGCTGGACTAGGTCTGGTCTTAGCCTTTTAACCTCCAAATCCATGAGCTGTAAACCTCCTTTCCTTGTAGGTACCCAAGTCTCTGATATTCCGCTAGGGTGGTAGGGAATGGAGCGGCCCACGGTCTCATCATGAGGAAAAGCCAGCGTCGCCCTGGGTCTATAATTCAGTCCCGCTCTGTTATTGTCTCTCTTGCTTTGTGCCAGCCCAGGTCCCTTTAACATGTCAGAGGCACACCTCTCTCGGAACCTTGGTACTTGGTGTTTTCTCTTCCTACAACACTTTCCCCTGAGTCACGTGTTGCTCCTATCAGTTCACTGTTGTGCAAATACCACCTCACTCATACTAAGTTGCTCACCTCACCCTCTCACCCTGCCCTCCCTCATCCCTGGCACTGTTTTACTTTCTCACAGTGCTTATCCCTGTACTGGATGTCTAACAGATGACAAAACAGTTCAATTTCCAGGTTTCTACTGAACTCCCTTCTTAACATTCTGTTTAGGGTGGAAAATTCTGCTGTAGAACAAAAGCATCCTGGGTGCTCTTCCTGATTGTCATGGCACCAATTAAAGTAATCCCTACCAAAAAAAAAGATTTGAGAGGCTGAGATAGCAGAATTAAACATATTTAATGCAACTCTTCTGCAAACATCTGTTGAAGCGTGAAAGAGAAGCAATCCTAATGGCACTGTGTCAAGATGCTTCATGTCAGAATGCTGACAGTTTTAATAAACTGTCCTAGGAACGGGGATCCTAAAACTTATGGAAGTTGGAGATGGAAAAGCCCTTCCCTTGCTCTCAACAACCACATGATGCAATCTCACAAACACCATTCACATAGCTTCTAGTGTTGGAAGCCTTTCTGGAGACGGCACATTGTGTAAAGGTCTGAGTTTCTGTTCTTGCCAATCTTCCCCCACCCCCACCCAAGCCTAACCCTCCTAACCCCACAAAGTGATGCTCTGAGTCTTTAAAACGCTGAGTCAGCAATCCTGTGCTGATTTGATGAAAGAAAATAAAAGCTCATGCTTTGTAATACTGCATGAACATTGGGCATTGACCCATGGGAAGACCAGAAATGAGAATTCCAACCAGATCCCACAGTATCCGCACTCTACAGCATCCACTGCAATGTAAGGTGGCTTTAGACAATGCCAAGGCCTAAGTGCTTGATACTGCCCAGAGAGGAGAGTTGGGGGGCAGGGAGGGAGCATCTTGGAGAACTTAGCAGTTCACAAAAGAGCTTTGATATTTCCTGCTTGATCACATGGGCCATCATGGACAGCAGCTAATTCACACAATAGGAATGGACCCTAGGAAGTGTGAGGAGAATTACAGCCAACAGTTCCACCCTACACCAGAGAGATGTTCTGTAAAATGAGCCCAGATTGTTCCTCCATGGGATCCCACACTTCTTAAACTAAACCGAGTTTCTTAACAACGAATAGGCAAACATTTTCATCTGAAGATCTAGGAATCTGATGCACCAGTGTGAATGTGTGAGTCTATGCTGTGGGGTATAGCTATGTAAATACTGTCATCAAGAAAGAGCACACTGATATTCCCAAAGCATGCATATCGAAGGTGCTGACGTGAGGTTTATATGTTATGCATTTGGCATAACATCTGAAGCATTACACATCTAAGTCATCCTATGGAGAAGAAATGAATGTTTTTTTTAATGAGGTAAGCTATTTGAATCTCTGTTGCAAATTAACTATGCATTGCCTTATGAAAGAAAGTCTGGATTAAACACAAAACCAGAGGTGGGTGACCCTGGAAGGCATCCATTTGTGTTGTACCAGCACTGCCCTGTAGAGGGAGTTAGAGGCACACCTCCCTTCCTGGTCTACTCCCAAGCTATTACCCTGGGAATTTATGCAGAGGCAAACAGTAAAAGCAGAGTTGTAATCACCTACTACGTGTACTGCAGGTTCACAGGTTAGTAGGTTTGGTGATGTGGGAAAGTCATGGGGAACGAGGAAGGGCAGAGGGTGAAGAAAAGGCCCAGGGTAGCAGGGTCCAGACATGAGTGAGCTTTGTGCATCCACTTTCAACTGCCCAGGTCCAGCAGACCCACAGGCTATGCTCTGAGCTGCCCCATCATCTCATTGCTGAGAGAGGAGACCTGGGTGGGAGGGGCTCCTTCCGGGAGATAAGTCTTCTGATGGTTATGGAGGGAGGAGGGTGCACTTCCATGTCCGGCCCTCATCTTTACCTCCAGGTCTTGGGGACATGGCCCCACGAGGAGAAAGACAATGCAATCCTCACTGGTCCTGAGCTGAGGAGGACACGGTAGTGTGTCCCTTTGGTTTAATGGCTCTTGCACAGCTACCTTTAGACAAGGATGCAGTTGTTTATCCACTACTTCTCTTTAGTCTCCATCAAGGTGTACAGCCTGGCACTAGGACCTGCCCTTTTCGATAAAATTGGTAGAGAGTCTCGAGAAGGTGCTGAGACCATAGAGATGTCTTCAATGACAATGATTTGGGAGGAATCAGACTACAGGAGCAGAGACGCTCGGAGAAAGCCTCCATCTTTGAAACCAAAGGCATTGCTGTACAAAGCAGTGACTTTCTGATGTAGACGATCCCAGCCAGCATCCAATACACTCCTTGGCAAGAAGCAGAGCCCACTGGGATCTGGGTCTATTGTCACTGTACTAGTGGGGATTGCCATCAGCTGCTTAAATCCTATAAAAGAGATCTCTATTTTTGACATTAGATTTTGTCTGCTGGACATGTACCTTGTATATATCCAAATTCTCTCCTTCCTCTTTCCTGCCCCTTCTGTCACCTGGGGCATCAAGCTTTAGAGTCTGCCTCCCACCCTCAATCTCATTTTTTTTTTCACTTTAGCCCTCACGCCTTGGAGCTCCATCACTGACCTGGTCACATCATTCTCTCTAGTCACAGCCCTGCCTCACAAGCAGTCCGCTACTCCCTTCGCTAAGCGGACCATACAGTCTTGCTGGACAGAATGGGTTGAAAGATATGCGTAAAGTTTCCTGTGATAGCTGAGAGACAACAGTCTGTTCTTTCTCCACAGATACCCCTTCCCCTCAGACAGTAAAGCTCAGGGGTCAACAGAAGAAACCAAGGTAGAGCTGCAAGAACAAGAGGGGCCCAGAAGACAGAACCAGCCTTTCCCTGCTCCCAACAGCTCCATACCAGCTTCCCCTAAGCCAGCCAGACACCCAACAGATGGCTGTACCACGGATCATGGATCAGTCCTGCCGCTCCTCACACAGAAAAACAGGTGAGGTCTAGTCACCAGTGGACGGCATTCAGGACCCTAGTTCAAAGTACTCAAGCTGTGCATCCTTTGGAGGGCATCCATTTCCAAGAACTACATAAGATGACTGGCTATTCTGGGTGACTTGGTGGGAGGTGGGATGGGACAGAAGATGATGAATCCCCAAGCATAGCACAGTATCATCTGGGCTTGGATCCTCGCTGATCTGTATGAACTTGGGAGAAGGAGTGGTCCAAAAGGTCTAAGCTGCTTCGGGGTAGAAGGCTGTGTGTCTGGAACTTGTGAGAAATGCAGATTCTGCTCCCACGTTCCACCCCAGGTATGGAACGCAGACCCTGTTTGACTAGCTTTCCAGGTGACTGAAATCAAGGCTTAATTATATTTGAGAACCACTGACAGGAGGAACCAAGAGGTGCATAGCCACCATGTTCTCGAATTATAATCCCCAGGTAAGGCTAGTGTGAAGCCAGGCGAGAAAGGGTGATTTAGGAGGAATTGCTTCAAGAGTGGTGTGGACCTCCCCCACCCCTCCCCACTTTAGAAGTCGTGGAGTTTAAAACAATAAACAAGCCATCGAAATGTCACAATATTTCTAAGGCAGGGCTGACCTCCCCTGTTTTCTATTCATCACCTTCCATCCAGAAAAGAGATGTACAAAGTCCTTCTAAGGATGGATGGAGGAGGGATGACTCTACTTATTTGGATGTTAGTGCACAGTACAATAAGGTGTGACCCAGCCCAGGGTGATCACAAACACAATGCAGCAAAAATGTCAGTGCTGTCAGTATCTTTTTTTTTTAACCCGGACTCCCACCCTCACAGTACTCTACACAGAGTACAGTTCCACTCCTAGGAGGAGGGCTGTAATGGGTCTAGGGGAAGCCATGGCAGCCAGAACATTACCTCTAAACAGCTGCTCCGAAGAGCCGTCTGGTGAAGACGTATTAACTCACTGGTTTGCCGGTGAACCACGAGACATGCGGCGAGGGGAGCACAGTTCTCTTGATTAGAGGACCATAATACTGTGCTGCGTTTGAAGGGGAGGGCACAGACGCTGTACAGGTTATACGGAGCTGAAAACATTACACTTGAACCAGATGTTAGGTGAAAGCTGTGTGCGTGGATGGAATGATCACTTAAGGGATTGCTCCATCTCCTCCCTCTCCACTTCGTCCTCCTCCTTTTTCTCCCCTCCTCTGGTGTCTGCTGGGGATAGCTCATCATTATTGAGTGGTCACCTGAGTATTGTGATGTCAGAGGCATCAGCCATAGGGAGCAAAGCTAAGAAGGGGTGAGCCATCCAGGCTTGCTCCAGCACATGTGTGACTGTGGTATGCACTACGTGATCTCTGTTTACCTGATGACACTTCACTTCTCAAACACCTCCTGAACATCCTCCCGATTCCAAATCCACATGGGGAACCAAGGTACCATGCAAGTTGCCTAAGGTCACACACCCATACCCTGGTACTGCTGCGGATGTTGCCAGAGTTCCTGATCACTTGTCCGGGTCAGTCTGGAGGGCCAGGCTGTTATTATAGAAAGTTTCCACACACCTTCTATTCCTAACGGTGATCACAAGTATTGCTGGCCCACATGCTTCGGTGGCACCAGCAGACTGTCACACTCTTAGTAAGGCACTCCATTTAGGACCGTGACCCAGAACGTGTTTGCTCTGGATATCAATTCGCTGGCTCTAGATAGCCTTGAGCTGTTTACATCTTATCTCAAATGCCTATAACTGAGTCCAGATTAAGACATCTGGAAACGCAACTTGGATTGGAGAATTTAGTTCACACAAGCAATTTAGTTCACACAACCCTGGTCCTACCCTAGATGCCAACAACATCAAAAATCGGCAGGGGGAAGTAGGAAGAGAGCTCTGCTCATAACTGTCCACAGCAGGGATGGGGTTTATCTTTTTTTTTTTTTAATTCAATCTGGCATTTGTAGCATTAGTGCTGAAGAAATGGAAATGAAACTGAAGGGTGGTGTAGGTGTGCCCTCTGTCTGTCTGTCCATCCCTGAGTGTGTGTGTATGTGTGTGTGTATGTGTGTGTGTGTGTGTGTATAGGAGAGAGAGAGAGAGACAGAGACAGAGAGAGAGACAGAGAGAGAGACAGAGAGAGACAGAGAGATTATCCAGGTACCTTGATCCTGATGTGCAAGGGACTTCAGAGAAAAAGGAAGCAAGCCACTTGGAATAAGACAGGAATGTGGGGAGCAGACATATAACCTTTAGCACATGCCTGCTCAACTCATCAGGGAACAGATCCCAGGTCCTAAATAAAGCCCCAGAAAGCACACACATACACGGGAAGTTCTGGCTTGGGTATAAAACAACTAATTGGGCAGGAGCTAGAGAGATCAGCAACAACTGAAGAGATGTGGTTTCCGAATCTGCCATAAACTTCTTTCAGCCACGTAGTAAATAAAATAAAACTTCATTGTAAATCAGCCTCGGCTGTGCCCCATGTGACTGCTTTTTCTGCCTCCTCATGTGACTGGCCTCCCAATTTAGCGCGTACCCAACTCCCAATGACCTGTAATAACACTATTCCCAAATTAGAGCTCTCGATTTGACTTGGCTTTGCTTCCTCCCTCAAAGCAAAATAAAGCATCCGTTTTCTTATTTTCACATTCATAAGACTCCCCCTCGGAGTTGCCAACTCAAACCCTGCTCCAGGCAGACTGAGCCCTCCCTACTTTTTTCCCCCCTTTCTTCTTCTGGTTAGCCAAGAGCCCGATGGAAAAACACCAAGAGACAAAAACAAAAACAAAATCAGACAAAAATTCCAAGTAAGTGACATTCAGCTGGAAAAGCTATGATTCACATGCAAATAAAAACCTCCCCAAATACACTTGCATCATATGATGCAAGCCCCTGGCTTCAACATAAAAAAGGACAGCATGAAATCACTCACAATTAAACTTACTCCAGAATACTGGAATTCTTTGGCAGGACCTTCTCAACTAATGATAAGAACCCTTCCCCCCACCCCAACAGTAGCAGGATGAAACCAATTGGGAGAGAGCCCAGGGCATCCCCACCTAGGCTGACAGGCCATCCTGAAATCCCCAAGGGGGTCCTGCATCCAAGTGTCCCCATTCACACTTAGACTTTTCACAGCCTGTGAGGAAATCAGGTTAGGGATAGGCCTCCCTGGAAAGTGCTCTCTTCCCAGAAGACACACACACATGAAGGACTGTGCTGAGGACACCAGACTCAAGCATCCTGCCCAGGATGCTACAGTCCAAGAAACTGCCATGCCGTGGACAGACCTCCTCAGCCCCGTGCAGAATCTCCATCTAAGCTTCCCAGTATACCAGCCTGAGAGTTCAGGCTCAGCCTGGAGGCAGTAGTAGATTCTACTCCTCACTCTGACATCCCAGCTCTTGCCCATAGAAGGTTCATCTGACATGGCTATCATTTTTCTCCCTACGTGGCCTCTAGGGGCTACAAACTCTGCCTTAAATCATGAGGTTATAGAGTTGGAAGGGGCCCCCTTTACTGCATGGGAATGTCTCTACCAAAGAATTCTTGCCTAAGAGTCACCTGGCCCTGATGCTCCAGGCCATAGGAATCTCCTCCACTGTCAGAGAACTGGGTCTACAAAGCCATCGTTGGCCTCTGTAACATTTGCCCAGTTAAGTGGGATCCATTTTCCTAAGATGGTGAAGAACAAATCTCTAATACACACATGCCATTGTTCACAGTAGTCATATAGCATGCAAGGAAGGACTCAAATGTCTATCAGTTGATAAACAGAATGGGTGATGGGCATGGGATACTATTCACTCTTCCTAGAGAAGGAAGTTCTGACACTAGCCATGACATGCCCGAGCCTTTAAGACGTTATGCCCAGTGGATTAGGCTAGATTAAAAGGGATGAATAATGTACAATTCCACTTACATGAATCAGATTCTTAGAGATAGAAAACAGAATGGAAGTTGCTGGTGGCTAGGGTAAGCAGAAGAGGGCTCGCCATTTAATGGATGCTGAGCTCTTGTTTAATTAAGATGGTAAAGGAACTTTAGAACAGAATAGCCCTGATGCCCCCCCTCTACTTTGTGAATGTGATTAATACCAGAACAGTACATAAAATTGTTACAACGGGTTAATTTTATGTTAGTAGTATTTTATGACAATAAAACATAGAAAGATAAATCTACTCTCCTTTTCACAAAACAGCTATTCCCCCATATCTGTCTTATTAGCCTAAAGCTCACAGCATTTGAAAATTATTCTTAGAGATGTTATTTCTAGGCACCCCTGCCTTTTGGTCTCCCTCCTCTGAGTACATTAGTGTCTCTGAAAACCAGGTGTCCAGAGCTGAGCCTTGCAGTGGGGCTCAGCTGCCCTCCCCTCAGGATGCTGTTCTGAGGCACCTCCTTAACCCCAACACTGAGAGTTGCCCTGAGTGGGTGCCCTGGCTACCTGCTTCAGCTACTAGGACAAAGGTCTAGGAATTCAAATCAAGAAACCACTTCGCTACCCACTGTCCCCGACCTGGCTCTGTTCCCCAGATGGCTAATGGCCAGTTGCAGCTGAGAAGCTAACCTAGAGAAGGCAATGGGAGAGGGGGTTCAGCTCAATAAGAACTTTTAAAGAGATTTTACGATGGCTTCTGGGTGTTGTGCAAATGGGAGTGGTCAGGGGTCTCAACGGCTGCTTCTCTGTATTCTGCCACAAGCCAGGGGCATGATCAGGGTGTTCAGAAAAGACTGTTTGTGGGTGTAGCCCCCCAGAGCTGAGTAGATTGCATCCCACTAGGTGCAAAGGTACACTCAGGACCCTCTGACCATCTGGGAAAAGGTTATAAAGTTTGAGGCAGTCACTCTCCCTTTTGTATTTTGAAATCTGTTGAAATGAACAGCCTGGGTGTTGGTCTGGGTCCACAGGAGTCATCCATTTCCTGAAAGTGAACTGCTCACCCTTTGGAAGTGGGCCAGTAACTTAGGGGTACCATGTGAAGTGCTGCTAACATGGTAAATATTGACAAGCACAGCATACAGCTTTTCTAAGGAATGCCACTTATATGTCAATTGAATTAACCTTCATGGGGTAACTTTTAAAAAATTAATTCCTAGCAGGTGAGTAGTATACCTGGGTGTCTTAGTCAGGGTTTCTATTCCTACACAAACATCATGACCAAGAAGCAAGTTGGGGAAGAAAGGGTTTATTTGGCTTACACTTTTACATTGCTGTTTATCACCAAGGAAGTCAGGACTAGAACTCAAGCAAGTCAGGAAGCAGGAGCTGATGCAGAGGCCATGGAAGGATGTTCCTTGCTAGCTTGCTTCTCTTGGCTTGCTCAGCCTGCTCTCTTATAGAACTCAAGACTTCCAGCCCAGAGATGGTACCACCCACAAGGGGCCCTACCCCCTTGGTCACTAATTGAGAAAATGCCCCACAGCTGGATCTCATGGAGGCACTTCCCCAACTGAAGCTCCCTTCTCTGTGATAACTGTAGCCTGTGTCAAGTTGACAC
>JADRCD010232834.1:13754-24596 GCA_019843815.1 Montemys delectorum
AGCTGAGAAGCTAACCTAGAGAAGGCAATGGGAGAGGGGGTTCAGCTCAATAAGAACTTTTAAAGAGATTTTACGATGGCTTCTGGGTGTTGTGCAAATGGGAGTGGTCAGGGGTCTCAACGGCTGCTTCTCTGTATTCTGCCACAAGCCAGGGGCATGATCAGGGTGTTCAGAAAAGACTGTTTGTGGGTATAGCCCCCCAGAGCTGAGTAGATTGCATCCCACTAGGTGCAAAGGTACACTCAGGACCCTCTGACCATCTGGGAAAAGGTTATAAAGTTTGAGGCAGTCACCCTCCCTTTTGTATTTTGAAATCTGTTGAAATGAACAGCCTGGGTGTTGGTCTGGGTCCACAGGAGTCATCCATTTTCTGAAAGTGAACTGCTCACCCTTTGGAAGTGGGCCAGTAACTTAGGGGTACCATGTGAAGTGCTGCTAACATGGTAAATATTGACAAGCACAGCATACAGCTTTTCTAAGGAATGCCACTTATATGTCAATTGAATTAACCTTCATGGGGTAACTTTTAAAAAATTAATTCCTAGCAGGTGAGTAGTATACCTGGGTGTCTTAGTCAGGGTTTCTATTCCTACACAAACATCATGACCAAGAAGCAAGTTGGGGAAGAAAGGGTTTATTTGGCTTACACTTTTACATTGCTGTTTATCACCAAGGAAGTCAGGACTAGAACTCAAGCAAGTCAGGAAGCAGGAGCTGATGCAGAGGCCATGGAAGGATGTTCCTTGCTAGCTTGCTTCTCTTGGCTTGCTCAGCCTGCTCTCTTATAGAACTCAAGACTTCCAGCCCAGAGATGGTACCACCCACAAGGGGCCCTACCCCCTTGGTCACTAATTGAGAAAATGCCCCACAGCTGGATCTCATGGAGGC
Organism: Montemys delectorum; assembly: GCA_019843815.1. Classification (NCBI taxonomy): domain Eukaryota; kingdom Metazoa; phylum Chordata; class Mammalia; order Rodentia; family Muridae; genus Montemys; species Montemys delectorum. Next base: position 14,643 of record JADRCD010232834.1, read on the forward strand.
ACTTCCCCAACTGAAGCTCCCTTCTCTGTGATAACTGTAGCCTGTGTCAAGTTGACACACAAAACTAGCCAGTACACTGGGAAAGCCTCGTGTGTGTGTGTGTGTGTGTGTGTGTGTGTGTGTGTGTGTGTGTGATGTGTACATACATGTGTATGTGTAGGGTATGTGTCTTTACATGCATACATGTGTAGGATGTGTGTGCTTGTACATGTATGTAGTATGTGTGCATGCATGTGTGTATAAGGTGTGTGTGTGTGCATGTTCATGTATGTGTGCCTCCTCTCCTAGCTGGACAAAGCACATGTCAATAGGGCTGACTAATTTCTCCACCTTCATCTTCTTGACTTCTGGTTTTCTGTTAAGATCAGAGCCAATAATAGGTTGGCATTGGAAAACTTTTTCCAGTGCCGATATTTTGTCTGGAGTTCAGAAAGGCAGAGTTAAAAGCTACCCTTTCTGGGAATCTTTTGGTTTGGGGACTTGCCAGAGAGGTTCTTAAGAACCTGTGATCTCCTGGAGTTAACCCTGCCTCTCTTCTGTGTCGACACCTGGATAAGCAGGAGTTTTGCTCTCTTGTGTGGAACAGTTCAGACTTCAGTCACCTGGTTTGAGAAGGAACCCTTTACTCTGAAGAATAGAAACTCAACTCTTTCATGATCCATTGCCCTTTAAAAGAGGCTCCTGTTCTCCCAATTCCTCCTCTGTGAAATTGGCCAGCTATAGGAACCTACATTTCCTTATGAAAACTAAAGAGACAGATGAAGCTTTGGAGTGCTCTATGGGAGAAGTCTCTGTGTGGTGGGCTCTTAGGTAGGAATAAACTAAGTCAAGAAGTGTCCTGGGTGAAGAATCACAAGAGATGGCCACCCAGGATCCTCCATCACCACAGCCCTTTTAACCTGTAGGAAGTAGCCCTTTCAGTAAAGAGCGAAGGAGTCACAAGTGGTGGCTCTGGGGTCTCCCCATCATCTACCTGCATCTCCTGAGATAGAAGGAGGGATTACATAAGTCTCCCTAAACCTGAACCTGAACCTGGGCCTCAGACTTATTTATACTTGTGTTTTCAACCTTCCTCATTAGGATTACCCTGGGGAAAATTCCATTTGCCTTCCATTCCAACCCCTTTGGAAGTGTCCTGAAGAGAAGATTTTGTGAGGGAAATGAGTGTCCTTCTCAGCCTTCTGCAGATAGAACAGAACCCATACTCTGGAGGCCAGAGCACCAGCAGCCACTTTTGTTCCTCCAGAACATGGCTTCCCTGGGGAGAGTCCACCTTTAGGCAGCATCATGTGGCGTCTGACAACGGAATAAGCCAACATGCAGACTACAGAGAAAATCTGGTTGATTATCCACACCCCAGAAATATTTCTTTTGAAGATTTGTTTTTTATTTCATGTGTCTGGGTGTTCTGCCCGCATGTGTGCACGTGCACTGTGTTTGTTCAGAGCCCACAGAGATCAGGAGATGGTGTCAGAGGCACAGAGACTGGAGTTAAAGAGTGCTATAAATCATCACACGGGCACTGGGAGTCAAACCTGGGTCTTCTGAAAGAGCAACCAGGGCTGTGAACCACAGAGCCATTACTAGGTACCAGCAATCTTGCAACCAGTGCAACCAGTGGGAATCAGTCATTTTTCTCTACATCAAGCAGGCCTCTTACAGACACGGCAGCACTGGTCAAATATAAGCCACGGGGTAAAGGAGAACTTTGGTCTCCTTTTATGCTTTAATTTAGTGCATGTTGATTTTCTACACTGCATTTTTTTTTAATGTATTGTTTGAAAGAATGAAACCGTTGAGTATATACCAAGAACAGAACATCCTGGAGACCTGACCCTGTAGAACCAGGGTCTGCATAAGCAGACGCTTAAAACACAGCCAATGAGCAGCATGTGCTGTCAATAAGGTTACTGGGATGGGGACATATCTGAGAGTCACAAAAAGCGACTTCGGTGGCTATGTGCAAGCTGAGTCAGGTTCAGAATGCAGGGCCTAGATCAGTTCAGTGTTTGTTACATGGCAGGACTGGCCCAAGGGAAGACTCTGCAACTTTCTTGCATGCAGGCATGATCTGAGAAGACACAAAGGCCATGTAGGATTAAAAAATGGAAGGTCATAGGAGGAGCAAGAGGTTGATAGGGAACTGAGCAAGGTCCAGCTATTTCTGTTGCCTCTTGAGCTGTGGGTATTGGCACAGTTTAGGATTTTCCCTCTGTTGATCCATTTCCCCAGACCCTTCCATGCACACAGCAGAGCCCCACATCCCTGAGCATTAAAGGTGATATTGCGATATGTCACAGGATCCTTCTTTTATGAGAGATTTGTGAAACCACAGAGCCCTTCTATCTCTGCGTATGTTTGAGCTACTCACCCCAACAGTTCCCATCAGGCCAGCCCCGTAACCATAGATTGCATGTTATGACAGCATAACGATTTTGTGGTCTCTCTTCAATAACTACACACTTCCTATTGAAGAGGGATATTGCATCCATCATAAATTCTTCCCCACTCAAGAGCAGTGTTTGTGTTCCAGCTCATCCCTACAGCTTTGCTTCTGGGAGATTCCAGCCCTCGCTCCTCCTTTCTCTCTTTCCCTCTCCTCTCCCTTCCCCCTTTCTCTCTCCTCAGAGGAGCTCTATTAAACTGGCTTCTCAAACATTTTTTATTTGGCACTCCATTCATATTACATGAAGTCAAACTTTTCTACAGGCATCCCACCCCCCAGAACCAAATGATGGGTACACACAGCCTGTCTTTACCTGCTTCATCCCTGATTCGTGTCTGATGGGTTAATACCATTTACTAAGTGCATAGTAGTGTTTTTTAAAGGTTGCAAACTCTGTTGCCAAGCATAATTACTTCTCATTTCCAAAATGAGTGAGCCTGGGAGGGGAAACCAAGGCTCACTCTTGTTCCTAGCAGCCCTGCTGCCCACCCACGGCCTTCCCCCATGAAGGCTAAGCTGTCACTGGCTGACGGCAAGGCCTCCTAGCTTCTTCCATGTTACCTGGTTTTCTTTTGGTAGGAAATCCAAACCTTGACAGACATTAGAAATTTAATCACAGGTGAAAAGCATATCCCAGTGTGCCTCTACAGCAACACAGAATCAAATTCTGAAAGCAAACAAGCCATTGCTTTACTCCCCCCTCTCTGGCTCTGCTGGCAAACTGTGAGGAAACTGGGTGTGTCGGATGAGGAGGACTCTAGAACACACCATTATGATTATCTAATAATAATAGCACTCTTCCTGGCAATGCCCTTTGAAAAGACTAAACTCAAAGGTTTCCCTTACATCTCAGCACATTTCTGAGGTGAAATAATAAAGCTAAAATACAAAGGAGTTCCTTATCTATCAGTGACCCTGGTTGCTTTAAGCTTTCTTAAAACCATCACATTGGGGCTGGTGAGATGGCTCAGTGGGAAAGAGCACTGACTGCTCTTCCGAAGGTCCTGAGTTCAAATCCCAGCAACCACATGGTGGCTCACAACCACCCATAATGAGATCTGACACCCTCTTCTGGTGTGTCTGAAGACAGCTACAGTGTACTTATTTATAATAATAAATAAATCTTTGAAAAAAAAAACCGTCACACTGGAAGCCAGCAGAAATGCTGAGTGGAGATTTCAGGATCTTGTCTCAACTGTCATTTTTTTACTCTTCTGGAGAAAGATGTTTAACAGATTTGGATAAATGTAAATTAAGCAAGCAGATTTCCTTCTTAAAATAATGACATCAAAGAGTAGTCACACAGAAAAAAACAAGCCCAACAACCATGACTCTAATACATCACAAGCATAAATATCACCTTAGCAAACAGTCCAGAAATATAAACAACTGGAGTGCCAGAGGCAGACCTCAGCTCCACACAGCATCAGTGGTAAGCCATTCTGCAATGAAATCTATGTTTAGAAAGCAAGTGTTCACTGGTAAAGCTTCATTCACTATGCACTCACATCTTACTGCTTTTTATTTTTTGAGAAGTGTATTTTTTTCCAGATAGAAAAATCTGGTTTTTTTTATATTATTATTATTAAAATCGACACTACTTCTGCCTTTTATAGTTCCATGTCTAAAACTTTACAAAGCTTAAAAAAAGACAGAATGTCTTGAGGCAAGCCTGGGAGATTTTCTAGCAGATATAGAACAGGAAGGAATGGGGCGGGGAGGGGCATGCTGAGACGCTTAAACATCACATGTGAACGAAGACACGAGGTGCAGCCCTGGGAAACTGTAAACCTGTCGTTCCTTTTTGTTTGGATGCACATGATTTGTCCCTTAATCGTTTGCTTCCATATCCTCCAGGTCACTCCAGGTCTTGTCTGAGACCTTGTTGGCAAACCCTGAAAACTGTCAAGTGGAAGAAAATGCTGCCCTTCAGATGTTTGGAGGCTTTGACTGGATGCAGCCGGGCAGAGGATGGACAGTGACTGAGCAGGATCCAATGAGAAGGAGATGGCAGGTGTTTGGTTCTGCTTTGTCTCTTGATTTCACACAGGACCTCAGGGACATAACACAAGGTTCTAGGTCTGCAACACACAATCTCCCCCCCTTCTTCCTTCAGGTACATAAGTATGTTTGTGTACATTTCTATGTGTGTGAGTGTAGAGCCCAGAAGTCAATGTTGAATTTTTTCCAATCACTCTGTACATTATTTTTTGAGACAAGGTTTCTCACTGAGGCTGGAGTCCACAGATCGGGCAAAGACTAGCTGACCAGGGAGCTCTGGGCATCCTCTTGTCTCCATGCCCTCAGTGTTGGGACGACAACACAAGTCACTTTGTGCAGACATATCCATCCAGTTTTATACATATGTATTGAGGATCTGAATACAGGTCTAAGGACCCTGGTGAATGAGCCACCTGCCTTAACTCTGGGAATGTAATGGCTTACTCCTCAGCTTCCTTAGGAGAGGAATAAAGAGGTTCTTCTACCACACGTTACTTTCAAGGAATGTTCTGGAAAAGAACGGTTTGTGTGCCTAACGTGCAATGGCTGACATTTGCTCTGAACATCCTTATCTGGGGCTCCTGATTTTCTATGGGCTAAACTTCTACTCCTGCTCAGACCTCATGGTATCCACTGACGTGTAGCTTTGCCTGACACCCCACAGCATCTGGAAGTGGGAGAGCATGCTTAAGCATTCTTGGTGGCAGATGGGTATTTTTAGCACTTTTAGAAAAGATTAGACTGTTTCTCATACAATTCATTCCTCATAATATTAGCACTTGTATCTTAAGAGCACGCAGCAGGGAGCTATTGTTAGAGAAGATAGGAGCAGAATAAAGTGGTTGAGTTAGAAGGGATATGTGCAACTCTGCTGCTGAAAATATCTTCTACACATTGACTTCCAATGAGCTACTCCAAAACAGCCTTGCTCTAAGGGGCTATAAATTCACTAGGATCCTCAAACCCAACTTTAAATATTTGACCTTTTGTCTCAAAGACTAATGGGGAAGTCTTATCTGAGTTCTGCCTGCCCATCACATCCAAGTTCAAATGCAACTTTACAAAACACACGTGTCAGAACGGTCTACTCTTGATACCCTCATTTCATTCTGCAGTCTACCTCTTGGCTGTTTACACTATGTCTTACATAGCACAAAAGAGGATGGGCTTAGAAAGAAGTTTGTGGTTAATGTTAGGTAAAGAAAAAGGGTTGTTATTGTCCAGAATTTCACATTTTCCATAGTGTTCCCACAGACCTCTCATAACATGGGCTGATGGCACTTGAGCAAACAGCTGAGGCAGGAAAATCATTCTCATTTGCCCCTGTCCTCCCTGAGGCAGGTCTTAGAACTTCACGCCAAAGGAACTGCAGTGGAGCAAAGAAACATGACCATCCTTGAAGACACAGAAGGTCTTGTGAAGTCCCCATCCCACATATTATCACCAAATCACGCCCTTTCTCTCCCAGGTTTGCTTTATATACTGTTCCCTCTCCAACCTGCAGCACCAAAACACAGCAGTTCCTTTTCTTCTGTGTTTCTTCATTCCATGCCTTCTAAAACATAGATACATCAATTTCTATCCTATCCTATTATTAAATTCTTTTTCTAAAAAGATTTTATTTGCATGACTGTTTGCCTGTATGTATTCATGTGTGTCATGTGCACACCTGGTGCCCTGACAGGTCAGAAAGGATTGGAGTCCCTAGGATAGGAGTTACAGATGCTTGTGAGACACCATGTAGGTCTGTCTGTAGGAACAATAAGTGCTCTCAACCCCTGAGTTATCTCTCCATTCCCAATACTATCTTTTATAATTGGGGCTTTCACTGATGGGAAAGAAAGATGTTTCTTTGTCCCTATATTAGGTAGATGTGTGTAGGTAATAGGTGAAGACAGGTAGATAGATAGGTAGATAGATAGATAGATAGATAGATAGATAGATAGATGATAGATAGATGGATACATAGCTAGGTAGGTAGGTAGATATATAGATAGATGCTAGATAGATCTAATGATAGAACGTGAATTAGCTGTAGAACATTAGAGACTATTTACAAAAGCATTCAAAAACCCCAATAGATTAATTCAGTAGACACAAATACCCTTTCAACAAAACATTCCAACCTACGCGAGAATTTCCTTCTTCTTCCAAGGACAAATATTTTACTGTGTTTTATAAGCCTAATTAAAACAATATTGTGGTATTCAAGCATGTGTGGGCTACAGGAAGGAACAATCCACCCCACAAAAGTCATCCTTCCATCACACAGACATGGAATCTGGGGTGAGAATTATGCAGGACCCTCAGACGCTTCTGCCTTGTTTCATTAATATTCACATATCCACTTGGTACACACCGAGGCCCAGCACCACAATTTCCATTACAAAGCCTCTGAAATGCCAAGAATGAGTCATGGCATTGTGTAGTCTGGGCAGTGCACTGATTTTCTCCATTAACCAGGCATACATCCTGACAACTTCCAGGAGAAAAGCTGAATGAGTCAGGGTCAGGAATAAACCACAGCAGCTTACTATGTGCACAGAGGAGCTGGGGAAAGAGGGACTGGGCAGTATACTGTGTGCATAGAGGACCTGGGGAAAGAGGGAGTGAGCAGTGTAGTATGTGCATAGAGGACCTGGAGTAGCAGGGACTGGGCAGTGTACTATGTGCACAGAGGAGCTGGGGTAACAGTGTAATGTTTTGCAGTCTTTAAATAGAAACACTCCCAAAATCCATTTCATCACATATAGCAAAAGAAAATTCCAACTTCATTTTCATGTGGTCCTGGGGGGGCGGATGAGGCCTTGTGTATGCTGGATAAACACTTACTACTGAGCTGCAGTCTCAGCCCTCCTTTTTAAAACAAACAAACAATAATACAAATCTTTTTTATTTTGAAACAAGAACTTACAAAGTTGCCCAGGTTAGCCTTGACCTTACTCTGTAGGGAAGGTGGGACCTGAACTTGGGGTCTTCCTGTCTCAGACTCCCAAATGGAGTTACAGGATTCTTATGTTCTTACATTATTGCCTAGTCAGAATAAAAGCATAGCTAAGAACTAAATGTAAAGCTACAGGTATATGACAGGGTTTTGGCTTGTGGTGATCTCTTTGATGCCCTGTCAGGTTCCTTTTTGTATTCTAGTTCTGGTAAATTGGATGCAGATCTCCTTAGCCCAACATTGTCTTGAGAATTTGCTCAACTCCGCACAAGATATGAAGGCTTAGAACATTATTATCCAGGACCATATCCTGATATTTTGAAATATCAGGAAGCCTTTAATCCCAGCACTTATGAGGCAAAGACAAATAGATCGCTTGAGTTCAAGGCCATCCTGGTCAACGTAGAAAGTTCCAGGGAAGTCATAGCTATAAAATGAGATCCTGTCTTAGAAGAAATGAAACAAAGTGTTAGTACATCTTCAGAACCTCTGAGAGCATCTACTAAAGGAGAAAAAAGATAAGGACAGGATGGGATAGGACCATTCCTAAGTATGGTTGGGGGAAGGTTTATTATAAATATGTGGATATATTACACCTATGTCCATATGTATATGATACACATACACACACACACACACACACACACACACACACACACATATATATATATATATATATAAAATAGAGCATAGCCAGAGGTAGACTCATCTGGGAGAGACTGGAATGGACACAACCCTGAGCCATGTGGGGAGATGGGAAGGGAAAGGGAGTGGGGAAATGGGGGAGCCAGATACAGTGCCAGGAGGCCCAAGAGCCCAAAATGTCTGGACTAGATAGGGAAGAGCCTCCTGGGCAAGGGCAGCCCAGCCCCTGGGCTGGAGAGTTCCAGGCAGGAGATGAGGATGCACCAGCCATACCCTGTAATAGGTGGGGACTGGAGGATGCTGGTAGAACCTGGAGGTCAGGTCTACTTTGATACGTTAAATCAGGGCCTCGGCCACTTGTCCTGGGTTTGAAACTTAACAACTGCTGTTTGAAACTAGCATGTTAAGATGATTTCAAAACGAAGCACCATCATGAAAAATGGAGAAATACAAGTATGCTCAGATTTTTAAAGCCATCAGGAGTGGGTAACTACTGAGGTGACTGACAGGAGCCTGTGCAGCTCTCTTTCAACAGGGCCTACTGGGGCAGGTAGCAATCTTCATGACAGGGTATACTCAGTGGTATTGTCTTTCCCAGTGTTGAGACTTGACTTTGACTTGCCTTTCCTTCCTTCCTTCCTTCCTTCCTTCCTTTCTTCCTTCCTTCCTTCCTTCCTTCCTTCCTTCCTTCCTTCCTTCCTTCCTTCCTTCCCTCCCTCCCTCCCTCCCTTCCTCCCGAAGGGGTGGAGAGGCCTCCAATGCTTTGGCTTGTCTCAGCATACACAGATGAGTAGATCACAGGACCTAATATAAGGGACCTTCTGTCAACTCTTTTCTAGCTTTTTCCATATGGAGATGAAGGTAAAACCGTGACTTTTCTGAATCTTGCAAGCAAGGACTCTATCCTGAGGTTTCTGAACAGCCACTCACATGTTCACTGGACTCTGATGTCCCCCAAGACCCAGAGTGTCAAAATGCGTCCATTAAGACCTCCTTTGAACCAATAGCCTCTCTTTCATGAGCACAGGGAGTACAGGCTATGTTGGTGTCCTGACTGAGTATCTCTATCTAGTGAAACTTGAGAAAACTTAATTCGGCATAACACCTTTACTAAATTGCTACCAGAAGCAATCATTTTGATTAAATCACAGCACTCCTAGAATTCACATTTAGTAACAAACTAAAAGACCGAAGCTCTCTGCTGCTGAGACATGGGTTCATGCATGCTCACGTTAGTGTGTAATCACAATGGAAGCATGGCTAAGGGATAGATTTCAAAGGTTGCCCTCCAGCAGAAAGGTTCACAAACTTTTTGTGGCTTTGGGGATCATAAAATACATTGCTGGCCATGGTAGTGGAGTGTCTGTCTGTCTTCCAAAGTCTCTCTGTCCCATGTATTTGAGAACTACTTTGAGCACACGAAACAGATGCTGCTGGATTCTCTGCACAAGCAGCCAGGGGTCAGCTGGGTTCCCCCTCATTTTCTTGACATCTAAAGATATCTGCAGAAGATCAGACTGTGTATTGTGTTGGCAGAGACCATGCTCCTGTGTAAGAACTCAGCTCTCCTCAGCATGTGAGGGGCTTTAGAGGGAAGAACCTGTGGCTTTCCTTTTTGATTCACAAACTTCTGGGCACACAGTGAGGTCAGGTCTTAAGAAAGCTGCATCTGCCGTGTGACTCTTAAAGAGAAACCCCATGCAGGTCTGGAGAGGTGGCTCAGTGGTTAAGAGCACTGGCTGCTGTTCCAGAGGACTTGGGTCTCAGCATCCACGAGGTAGTACTCAATCATCTGCAGTTCAATTGTAGGGGACTCAATGCCCTCTTTTGGCTTCCGTGGGCACCAGGCAATCACGTGGCACACAGACATACATGCATACATCTAGACTGTGAAAGACAGGCAGACAAAATGACAGAG
>JADRCD010232838.1:0-11195 GCA_019843815.1 Montemys delectorum
GGGTCCTAGTCAGGTCGATGAGGCATAGGTGAAGAAATGATGACAGAGACGACACGTGAAGTACAGGATCTGAATGTATTTCTTAAAAAATGGCATCAGACTTTTACAGTCATTGCAAAGGAGAAATGATAAATCTGGCAGCTTAGTAATTAAGGTACATTTGAGGCCATCTGACTAGTGTGAGGTAGAATCTCAGAGTTGTTTTGATTTTCAAAATGCACCTCAGTGACAAAGACAGACACTACCTCAGAATAAAAGGCTGGAAAACAATTTTCCACACAAATGGTCCCAAGAAACAAGTGGGAGTAGCCATTCTAATATCGAATAAAATTGATTTTCCACCTAAAGCTATCAAAAAGGATAAGGAAGTACACTTCATATGCATCAAAGGAAAAAAATCTACCGAGATGAACTCTCTATTCTGAACATCTATGCTCCAAATGCAAGGGCATCCACATTCATAGAAGAAACTTTAGTAAAGCCCAATGTACACATTGCTCCTCACACAATAATAGTGGGAGACTTCAACACTCTACTCTCATCAATGGACAGATGATGGAAATAGAAACTAAACAGAGACACAGTGAAATTAACAGAAATTATGAACCAAATGGATTTGGCAGATATACATAGAACATTTCATCCTAAAATAAAAGAATATACCTTCTTCTCAGCACCTAATGGTACCTTCACCAAAACTGGCCATATAACTGGCCACAAAACAGGCCTCAACAGATACAAGAAGATTGAAATAACCCCGTACATCCTATCACATCACCACAAACTAAGTCTGGTTTTCAATAACAAAAAAAACAATATTGTTTTCTTTATATGCTTTCTTTAGCATTGGTTTGGATTCTACTGTAGCAGATATGAGAAGAGCTATACCTGCTTGGTTTGAAACATGTTCTCTTGATAGATTTACTTCCATCCACACGCACCATGTATATCATTACCAGATAGGTGTGTTTCTTGGAGAAAACATCCAGTTATATATACTTTTTAAACCTAGTCCAACAATATGTGTATCATTTTTGCTTAACTGTGGTGACATAAGGTTATTAAGAAATGTTAATTAATTCCTATACCTTTGCTAGGTTTCTTGATGCATTGGGTTGTTGTTTATTTGCTTGCTTGCTTACTCTTTGATTGTATTAGAGTTTTCTGGTTTGGAGTGTTAAACATACAGGACTCTATTCATGATAATAATTATTTATCTACTCTTCACACTACATTTGTGTGTACTGTCATGATTGAGACACTCCAATTTTATGTGCATAGCATTTTTATAATGTCTTCTGCACTGTTATTTTCATGGTCATGAAATGTCTTACTTTATGATTATCTTGTAATTTTCTCATTTATCCCTCAATTTAAAAGGTAATTTTGCTTAATATAACTATCTTATCTGTCTATTATCTTCTATATCTTAAATATATTGTTCCATATTTTCTGGCCTGTAAAGTTTTCAATTAGAGTTCAGTTATCATCTCTTATCTGATGTATATATCTTGGGAACTGAGTTGAAAATTTTCCATTATACCTTTTGACAGTGGTTCTTTACTCATTTTGTATGTAATAAACACACTCTATGACATGTAGAGGTTCTTCTCTGGTGATACCTGAATAGGGAACTGAATTCCTTCTTATGTTTTTCTTTTTTTTATTTTCTTGAGACAGGGTTTTTCTGTATAGCTCTGGCTGTCCTGGAACTCACTCTATAGACCATGCTGGCCTCTAACTCAGAAATCCACCTGCCTCTGCCTCCCAAGTGCTGGGGTTAAAGGTGTGTGCCATCACAACCCGGCCCCTTACATTTTTCAAGGTTTTTATTCTTTATATCTGAAATTTTCTGTTATCATTTCATTCAATATGTTCCCTATAGCTTTAGTTTTTATCTCAGCTCTTCTATGTTTTACAATTATTGGGATTGTTTTCTTCATAACAGGCTACAACTCTTTGAAATTATACCCATGATATTTTTAAACAAATTATTGATGTTTCAGTACTGTTTTTTCTACTTCAATCTTGATTAAGGATATTCTTTCATATGCTTTGTTGAGTCTTATAGTGATTGTTTTCTTCTCTGTGTTGTATTTGATACACTAAAAATTTAATTCCCATATTTTAGTTGAATTTTTGTCCTTACTTTTGACACCACATTGCTGATATTTTTATCCATCTTCCTGATCTTTGTCTATATATTAGTAGCTTTCATCTCTACAGTCTTGACTGAATAAATTTTTATTTGTATCTTTTGTGATAATTCAATATTTTATGAAAATGTATGTAAAATCTTCTACCTATATTTTACCAATTTCACTACTTTTGATTGAAATCCTTGCGAGAATTATGGTCCTTTGGGGGCATTACTTTTGGCTTGATATTTCATGATCTTTTTTTCTGTTATGATTCATACCTGTTGGCTTAAATGGCTCTTTTTACTTAGGGCTTTTCTAAATATAGAAAATTTACTATTCTCCAGGGTAGGAAATTCCCTAGAATCTCTGCCCAGTAGATCTGCTTTAATACAGGTCCATAATAACTTTCTTAATTAGGATATGGATGTGACTCGTTAGTATATTGTTTACACAAGACCACACAATGGTTCCCTCTGAAAACACTAAGCTCTTTCACTCATATGATATGTAAGGACTGGAAGGTGGTGTCCTTTGATACAAAATTAAATCTACCATTAGGATGGAGAGAGGTTTCTCAAATGTGGAGACTTCAGAGAGAGAGATGTGGCCCCAGAAACAAGAGCAAAAAATATCACATTTTCTCTCCTTTGTGGATCCTAAATACACAGATTCTAAGTATGTAACTTTTATGTTTCTATGTGAGCATGTGTATGCATGTATGACTGTGTACATGTTTGTGTGTATATATGTTTATGTATGTATATATGTATGTATCTATGTGTGTATAACTATGGTATGTATGTGTATATGTATACATATATGTATATATATGTGTGTATGTATGTATGACATGGGTGTGTTTGTATGTGTGTGTATGTGTAAGAGAAAAGTAAAAGATGGACTAAAGAAAGAAAAGATGAATGGATACAGAAATTGTGGTACATGCACTACTCAGCTATTAAAAACAATGAATTTATGAAATTCTTAGGGAAATGTATGGACCTGGAGAATATCATCCTGAGTGAGGTAACCCAATCACAAAAGAACACACATGGTATGCACTCTCTGATAAGTGGACATTAACCCAGAAGATTGGAACACATGAAGTACAATCCACAAAACACAAGAAACTCAAAAAGAAGGAAGACCAAAATATGGACACTTCATTCCTTCTTAAAAGGGGGAACAAAATACCCATGGAAGGAGTTGCAGGGACTAACTGTGGAGCAGAGACTGAAAGAAGGACAACCCAGCCTGATATAGCTGTCTCTTGAGAGGCTCTGACAGTACCCAACTAATACAGAAGTAGAGGCTCACAGCCATCCATTGAACTTAGTACAGGGTCCCCAATGAGGGAGCTAGAGAAAGGACCCAAGGAGCTGAAGGGTTTGCAGTCCCTTAGGACAAACAACAATATAAACTAACTAGTACCATCAGAGCTCCCAGGGACTACACCACCAACCAAAGAGTACACACGGTGGGACTAATTGCTCCAGCAGCATATGTATAATAGAGGACGGCCAAGTGCGTCATCAATGGGAGGAGAGGCCCTTGGCCCTGTGAAGGTTCTATGCCCCAGTGTAGGGGAATGCCAGGGCCAGTAAGCAGGAGAGGGTGGGGTTGTGAGCAGGGGGAAGGGGAAGGGGTTTGTTCTTGTTGTTGTTTGTTGCTTTTTTTGTTTGGGGGGGTTGGAGGGGAAACTGGGAAAGGAGATATCATATGACGTAAATAAAGAAAATATCTAATAAAAAGTGAAAAAATACAGAGAATAAAATGTAAATAAATAAAATATCTAATAAAAAAGAATCACCAAAAAGGAAAAGGAAAAAGAAAAGATATAAAAGGGAAGGGGAAAGTATAAATTTAGCACATATGGTCAAAATATATGATATACTGGGAAGCCATTGCTTTTATGAAAATTGTGTCCCATGAATTAACATTGGTAAAGGAATATTTAATATCAACCCTAAGATCAGACCTGACTTTAATGCCCAGAACCTAAGTGACAAAAAGAGAATATCAAGTCCAAGTTGTCCTCTGACCTCCATAAACATGCCACAAAATGTGCAGCTACAATATGGATACACACACAGAGACACACTCACCTGCACACAGAAAAAAGCTAACTAATTAACTACAATGAAATAAAAATTAAAAGAATTTATGAAAAAGAGAAGTCAGAAGAAATAGACACAAAAAAGTTAGAAAGCTTTCTAGAAGCTAGAAAAAATACTCTTTTTCTAGAGACCCCAAAACAAAATGCAGTTTGCCATCATCATCAAGTCAGTACAAAGAGACTTATGCCAGATACTGAAATTCCAGAACTATAAAAATATAACTCTCATATTCAAGCAAATTGTTACAGAGGGAAAAGAACTATAATAATGAACTCTTTTCTTCTTTCATAATCTTTTCATATAAAGGTTTTTCATAGCAAAAGACAAAAAAAGATTTTGAACCCTTTATTTTTGCCGGGCTTTGCAAACATTTTCCTGAGTGTTTCAGGCACACTGGCTCTCAGAAGAAGGAAGTGTGCAGACCCAGGGCTATGTGCGGCACAGCCAGCTGATGAGTGTCTCAAGGAGGTTTATGTAGAAGGCTGAAGCACTGTGGGAGGAGCACTATAATGCTGCTGACAGTAATAAACTGCCAGGTCTTCAGCTTGCACACTGCTGATGGTGAGAGTGAAGTCTGTCCTAGATCCACTGCCTGTGAAGCGATCAGGGACCCCAGATTCCCTAGTGGATGCCAAGTATATCAGCAGTTTAGGAGACTGTCCTGGTTTCTGTTGGTACCAGGCCAAGTAGTTCTTTTGGTTTCTACTAGATAAAAGGCTCTGACTGGACTTGCAGCTCATAGTGACCTTCTGTCCTGCTGACACAGCCAGGGAGGATGGAGACTGGGTCATCACAATGTCCCCACAGGTACCTGCAATAGTGAGTAGACAGTGAACATGCATACATGCGCAAACAGATTATAGTAACAGTTGAAATTTATCAAATATCCTTGTAATGTCATATTGTCAGAGTATTATTATAGAAGAAATATTCCACACTTGCACACATTGTAAACTTCTTACATAAAAAGATGTGACTCTGAAATGATAATAATACTTTTAAATTTCTCACCAGACACCAATAGCAACAACATGAGGGACTGAGCCTGCAAATCCATCTTGCTCCCCCTGCCTGTCTGATGCTGCTCTGTTCACACTGGTTTATAAATTCTGAGCAGCTGGGCTAGGCTGGAAGGTCCCATGCAAAGCAGTCAGCAATACAAAAGCAAATGCCTGGGCAGTGTGCAAGAGTAGCTGGTGTCAATCAACAGCCAAAAATACCATCACAGAAAGTATGAGTGATCACTGAAAGATACTAGCTAACAGATCAACAAAAATGTACTAGGTGCTCTAATACCAACATTGGTTAAAATACAAGAAATTTTTTAAATCAGTTGAATTTTGCAGAAACTTCAGGACAGGTATCTCAGATTGACAGTCCCAAGGAAATAATAAGATTTGCTCAGAAAATCACAACAACAAAGGAAACATATAGTAAAGTAAGGGTGGAGGGTAGAGACAGAGAAAGAAATGAAAAAAAGAGGAAATTGGTGCTAAATTTGTTCAGTGTATGGCATCTGCAAAGCCACTGAGGTCAATGAACAGTGCCTTGCCTTTTGTTTCAAGGCTAAACATTGGACAGAGATGAAAAGGGGAGCTCAAAATTCACTCTGTCAAAATCCTAGGAGACATTAATTTAGTCCAGAGACCTGAGAAGCTTTAATCTCTAGGCAAAAAAATAAACTCAGCAGAAAATAATAAATGTTTTTTCCACAACTTCGTGAAACTGAAAAACGTCTCTAAACTGGGACAATGGAAAGGGAATGAAACATCCAGATTTCTCCATGCAATCATGACTGTAGACCAACACTGCCAAGAGTATTTATTTCAGAAAGGCATATTCTATTGAAATTAGCAGTATTCAAACTGAGGGCTGAGGGTCTTGCTGACAAGGTAAACAGGTTAACAACAAGAAAATTCTCCAAAAGGAGGCACAGTTTTCTTATAACAATCAACAATTTTACAAAGTAGACCACAACATCACAGATTGTTGTCATCCAAAGGAAAAAAATGTTTGAGTATGAATAAAAAATTATAAATTATAGACACAGCATTATGTAAAAAAAAATTGGAAAGGAGTAGAGAGTCACATGTATAATCTCAGAAATGGAGAGAGGGAAACAGCAGGGTCATGGGTTTGAGGCCTGCCTGGGGTATGTAGCAAGTTCTAGGCCAGCCTCATCTATATATGGAGACAATCTTTCAACATGTGTATCATTAATCAATGGGGTTACATTAATCAATGGGGTTACAAGGCAGCTTATGGCACTTTCTATCCAAAGCAAAGTATTTACCCAATGTTAACATTTTACCATTAATCCAAGAATACTGTTGAAAATTAAATATGTATTTAACCAGTATGCATTTCAGTTTTATTTTGTATTAAATATATAATCCTGTACACCTACTTTTCAGATGCAAACCATTAAATTATTCCTGACAAGCATATTCAGATCTCTTCTGTAAACTGCTAACACATGATCACATGAGAGAGACAATATTACCGTGGTTACTTGACAGTTTCATGGTTAAAGATGAGAGTTTATGTGCATTTCCCTCTCACCACTGGGACCCCATCTAGCTTAGACCTGTGCTGGACCTGTATGTACTGCAACAGTCTCTGTGAGTTCACAGGTGCATCAGTCCTGTTGTGTCTGGAAGATACTGTTTCCTTGCTGTCATCCATTTCCCCTGGGTCTCAAATCATTCTGCCTCCTCTTCCACAGAGATCCCTAAGCTCTCTGCGGAGGGGTTTGATGAAGATACTACATTTCAAACTGAATTCCAAGGTCTCTTACTGTTTCCATTTTGCCTATTTTAGTTCCCATGTAGCAAGAAGGTTTCTGATGATGATTGACCAAGACACTCAACTATGGGGATGTTGTCATTTGTTATGGTATAAAAGGCACAAAATCTCTTTACTACTTTTTCAATGAAATAACTCTTTGAATAATTTTATGTATTGTTATTTTAATCTCAACTTCATTAATTTCTTCCCTAATATTAATTGCTTCTTGTCATTTGCTACCTTTGATTTTTTTTCCTTAGACCTTAGGGTTCATTACTAGGTCCTTATTTCAGATTGCTCTGAATTGATCATTATTTTATTGTTTTTAATGTAGGCATTCAAAGCCATATGCATTCCTCTCAGCATCACATAGCTGCAGAGATGATGTGTTGTCATTTTTATTTGATTCTAGAAATTTTGTCTTTCTTACCGACATCTCAATAAACCAAAGCTACTGTGCAATCTCCAATTACTTGCTTCATGTAATTTCTCTTTGTACTAGTTTGGAGATTCATTTAGATTATGTTTTCTTGTTAAGACACACTATGGTTTAAAATTAAGTCTATTTTTAGGAGGTTGATGAGATACTAAGAATGATGTAGTGTAGCCATGTATACATGAGAGGCAGGATACATTTTAGATATGTGTTGTATCTATTCACTTCTCATGTGGTTGAATTCTAAAGTTTGTCTAGTTTTCAGTTTGAATCTAAAGATGAGAGTAGTATATTGAAAGTGCTCACTGCTGCAGTATCAGAATATATCTGACCTTCTATATCCACTCCATATAGCATTTTAAAAATAAAATTTGTACCCCAAAGGTAGGTGCCTACACATTTAGAATTGTTATATACTTTTGGTGATTCATTTCATATATTGCTTCCTTATCATATTTATTCAGTATTTCTTTAGATCTACTATGATAGGTATAGGAAGAGCTCTGAAAGCTTGGTTTGAACCCCCAAGATCTTAGTAGATTTCCTCCACCACTTGACTTGTGTATATCATTGTGTTTCTTGAAGAAAAAAAGATAGTTTAAGTATAGTTTTCCCCCTTCTGTCCCATATATGTTGGGACCTTGTTTTGTTTTTCTTTTATTGATATTTTCTTCATTTACTTTTCAAATGTCATCCCCTTTCCATGTAACCCCTCTGGAATCCCCTATCCCATTCCCCTCCCACTGCTTCTATGATGGTACTCCCACACCTAACTCCCACCTTCCTGGCCTGGCATTCCTCTGCAACAAATGCAACAAATATCACATATGTGAAGTTCATATATGTGTTTCAGTATGAGTGCATGTGTGTGTATGAATATGTAGGTTTATTATGCATGTATGTGGATAAGGGTGCATTCACATGTATATATGTGGGGTGTGGTTGTGTATATGTGCAAATGTTTGTGTGCATATGTAATATGTGTATGTAAGTGGGAGTAGCTCTCTTTCTTTTCCTCTCTCTCTCTCTCTCTCTCTCTCTCTCTCTCTCTCTCTCTCTCTCTCTCTCTGTGTGTGTGTGTGTGTGTGTGTGTGTGTGTGTGTGTGTGTATGAGAGAAGGAGCTAGAAAAGTAGAAGAGGGTCTAGAGGAAGAGATAGCAAGAAAGAGAAGGCAAAATAGGGAAGATTCGTGCATATGATCAAAATATAAGATATAGTGAAAAACCTTTCATGATAATTCTGTCCAATGATTTTACATCAATAAAAGATGTTAAGGAGCAGCAAGAAAAGTAAGAAGACAAGGGCACTTCTACCATGCCTAATGTCAAACCTGAGTTTCAAAAACTAAATTTCAAAAAAAGAAAATCATGTCCAAGTTGTCATCTGATATTCACAAACATGATGGGCTATATGTGCACTACAAACATGAGCACACAGACACACTAATGGACACTCATATGCATGCAAAGTTAATATAAATTAGAAGAATTTATAAAAAGGAAAAAGAAAAGACAAGAGATAAGGGCTCTAGTAAGGAAGGAAGTAATAAGCCCATCTGTAATTTTAAAAATGGAGAAAACTTACTATTTCCTAGAGGCTCCAAACTGGAATACAGATTTGATATATTCATCACATTCACAGATTCTTAATAACTTCAGCCCAAAGAGTCTTGTCTTGGAAAGGAGAATTCTAGCACTACAGAAAAAAAAAATGCTCATATTTAAGCAGAAGGGTTTGTGGTAATGTGTTACAAAAAAGAATAAACAGATGATACTGAGTTCTGTTTTGCATTTTCATACAAAGGTCTTTCATATGAAAAGACACAGAGACATTAAACACATATTTACTGGGCTCATTAATTTTTCAGGCATTAGTTCTCCAGCAGAAGGGAGAAGTGGGCAAGACCAGGGCTTTGTGTTGTCTAGGCAGCTGGTAAGACACTCAAGGTTTGTGTAAGAGGCTGAAGCACTGTGAGAGCAGTATCATAATACTGCTGTGCACAGTAATAAACTGCCAGGTCCTCAGCCTGCACATTGCTTATGGTGAGAGTGAAATCTGTCCCAGATCCACTGCCTATGAAGCAATCAGGGACTCCAGTGTGCCGATTGGATGCATAGTAGATCAGCAGTTTAGGAGATTTCCCTGGTTTCTTCTGGTACCAAGCCAAATGGTTCACCTTGTATGTGCTTGAATAAAGGCTCTCACTGGCTGTGCAGCTGATGGTGACCTTCTCACCTGCTGTCACAGCAAGGGAAGTTGGAGACTGAGTCATCATGATGTCTACATGTGCATCTACAATAAGAAATAGACAACAAACATACATACATGTACAAACACAGAATATAATTGCAGTTAAAATTGCTTTAATGTCTTTGCAATATCATGCTTTCAGAGTATTATTGTTTAAGACATATTTTAGTTTGACATATATTATAAATTTCTTGCATACAAAGATGTGGCCCTGAAAAGATTATAATAATTTTGAATTTCTTACCAGACACCCAGAGCATCAGAGACATGAGTACCTGGGTCTGGAACTCCATCTTGCTCCCCCTGCTGCTTGACACTGCTCAGTTTTCACTGCACAGGCCTAGTTTATATAGTTTGAGCAGTTGAGATTGGCTGGACAGGCCTATACAAAGCAGTCGATAAATACAAAAAAAAAAAAAAAAAAAAAAAAAAAGCAAATGCCTGGGCCGTGTGTCTAAAAGTGGCTGGTGTCAATCAACAGACAAAAATACCATCACAGAGAGCATAAGCAATCACTGAAAGATATCCGCTAACATAACTTCCAACAGAAATGCACTAAGTACTCTAGTGGCAACTTCTGTGTTAAAATCCAAGACATATTTAAATCAATTGATTACTGCAGAAACATTAAGAGACCTACCTGAGATAGACAGTCCTAGTGAAGTAATAGGATATGTTCAAAACAATCACGACACCAAAAGAAACAGAATAAAAAAGGAAGGATGGAGGAAAAAAAGATGAAAGACAAGTGAGACTAAATTTGTTTAATATTACTAATTTCCAAAGTCACTCTTATACTGAAGATAAAGATTAGTGCCTCGGAAATTTGGGCTCTAGTTCCTGGGCTAACCATGGATAGAAATGCAAAGAGCATCCCAGAATTAGCTCTGTGGAAATTTTAGTGGGTGTTAACTGAAGACTGATCAGAGAAACTTTACCTCAAAGCTAAATAAACCCAGTAGAAACTAGTAAATTCCCTTCCCACAACTTCAGGTAACTAAAATAAGAGGTCTGAATTTAGGGAAAGGAAAGGAGGATAAAAACAGTTTTCTTCATGAAGTCATGGCTGCTGACCAGCACTGCCATGAGCTTTTATTCCAGAAATGCAAATGCTAGTGTAATCTAGAAATTAGCAGCACTGAATCTGGGTTCATTAAGATGGTCTTTCTGACCTCATGAATAGTTTAAAGGTCTCTGCACAAGGAAGCACAGCCATACTAATGCAAGTAAAGATTTTAAAGAGACTGATAGACCACTGCATCTGAGACTGTTGCCAATCAAAAAAAATTTGAGTATGAATGAAAATCAATAGCAGAAACTTAAATACTGAACCTGCCAGGACTTCAAATTAGTGAACTCTATAAAAATATAAAAAGTAAATTATAAAATAAAGGTAAATAAATAAAATGTCATGGATGAGTGGAGATTCACAGAACTGGGAAAACCAAAGCAGGAGAATCATGA
>JADRCD010232838.1:19513-30097 GCA_019843815.1 Montemys delectorum
CCCCCAAAACTCTATATAAATCTTATCCAGGGAATTAAGGGTGTGCAAAAGATCTATTCCATCGTCTGAGCCTTTTGTTCTAAGAGCTGTCACACTTGGGAAGAGGTCTGCTCTCCCGAAGCATGGCCTGAGGCTGCACTGCACTCCTCTCAGGCTAGTCGGCCTCTTGATGGCCCAGCCCAGTGCAGGGTAGCATAGAGCAACTGAGCGGCCTGGAAGACACTGAGGAAACAAAGTTCTTGGGAATGTAGAAGCAAGGTTCTGAAAATGTAAAAAAGTTTTAGTGGTCAGAATGACCAGGCTATTCTGACCAAGCTAAGACAAACAAAAATAACTGTTCTTGGAATAAGCCCCCTGCCCCTCCCTCTACTGGATCCCGAACTATCAACAACCTTATCACCAAAATTCCCTGCCAAAATTTCCCATGACATTATGAGTTTGAAGTATGTTGCTGCTTTGCTGACCAATCATAATATAGTTCAACCCCCTTGCAAAGAAGGTATAAAAGATGTATGCTTTTTGAGCTCGGCGTTGACTCTCCCTGTGAGGCTGAGCAACCCCACATGTGTGTCGGATCAATAAATCTCTTGCCATTGCAGCGATCTGTCATCAAACTGTGTTCGGTTGGGTCGCGCACCTAGGCTAAAACCTTGGGGGAGGGGGGGTCTAACAGCCCTGCAGAGATGGAGGCCAACTGCAGCTGCAGACTCAAGCAGTGGAAGCGACTTCTCCTCCCTGCCCGTACTTGCTTCCCTTTGCTGGAGCTCTCCCACCAGGCCAGGCCAGAGATCTCCATGAAAAGCCTCTAGCACACAGGCCCACATTTAATGATGATTCTTAAATGCTTTAACCTCCCTTTAGCCCACTACCCACAAAAGGTAGTTGAAAGGAAAGGATTAAGGGGTGGGGGGAAAAGTGGACCTGTTTAGAAAGGTTTTTGAAGCAACTCCCATCAGTGTTGTCTGGAAATCAGCAATTCAGCACATAGGTTAGCATACAGCAGTTCAATAGACCCGTTCTGTAGAGTGAGGTTAGTTACAATGGTGACAAGACCTAACAGAGACAGTCAGGTCTCAGACTTATTTCAAGTCAGCAAGAGGGACCAATAGGAATAACAGGAGAAGTTCTAGGCTGTGTCTCTCTCAGCCAAGCTCTATCTTTATCACTTTCTGGATTCCTATTTATATCCTCCAAATATCATACGTCCTTGGCATGCTTTACCTCAGTATGTGTCTTGCCGCAGCCACAGGTCTTTCCTCAGCATGTGCATACAATCAGCCTGAGTCCAAGGAGTCCTAACAAATACAGATCAACCACACAATGTCAGGTGGACCAGTATATGTGTGTCGTTAGCAAAGAATCTTTTATCACGTGTCCTTTCATGTGTTTGCTTTGGCAGAACATCCTCTCTCCTGTGTCTGCTTCAGTGCAACATTCCTTCACAAGCCTACTTTAGCTTTTCACACCTGCGTCCACCTTAGCCAAGCATTCCTTCTCATGTTTGCTCCAGCAAAACATCATCCAACTGACTTTTCAAAGAACCCTTAAGTTTCCACTTCAGGCCTGTGCAGATTCTCCAAGTATGTGTGTGAGGATGAGAACAGAGCATAAAGCAGCTGTCATAGCTAAGGTATCTCTGACACCTGTTTCTGGGTGTACTTAAGACAAAAACATTTTCTTTTTTTTTTTTTTAGATTTATTCATCTATTTATTTAATGTATATGAATACCTTGTAGCTGTCTTCTGACACACCAGAAGAGGGCATCAGATCTCATTACAGATGGTTGTGAGCCACCATGTGGTTGCTGGGATTTGAACTCAGGACGTCTGGAAGAATAGTCAGTGCTCTTAACCACCGAGCCATCTCTCCAGCCCCCAAAAACATTTTCTTAGGTTATTATTAAAACATTATATTCATTATTATGAAGACCTATCAGCTTCGATGACTTTGGGTGGCATAATGGTGCACAAATAGATATGCTGCAATTGTCACATTTTTAATTTTTTATGTCTATTACTGTTTTGGCTTGATGCATGTCTGCTCAGTGTGCATTCCTTGTGCCTGCAGAAGCCAGTTGAGGGAGTCAGATGCCCTGAAACTGTAGTTATGGATAATTGTGATCCACCATGTGTGTGCTTGGAACTGAACCTAGATCCTCTGAAGAACAGTCAGGGCTCATAAACAATGAGGCATATCTCTGGCACCACAAATGCCTTATGAGTAAATAGGCATGATAAAGAACAAAAAAGATACATGAAAAAATAAAAACCAGTATTCGGCTAAAGACTGACTCAGAAAGAGGATGACACTGGAAAAAGAAGAATGGGTAAATACTTCTAAAGCTTGCTTGTGCCTTGTAAAGTCTGTTCTTCCTTGAAATGAGGTGAAAAGAAAATTACTTACACATGAAAATGACATCATTTGATCCAAGTAAGAAAGAATATCATGGGAACAACTCAGTGTTTGCATTTAATCACATTCTTTTTTTAGTTAATGGTTCAATGGGATATCATGATGATGCAAAATCCAATATTCCTCTCCATCTCACCTGTAGAGCTATACTCCATTTCCAGAAGAACCATGTGAGTGAAGAAACCACTTCCAGGCTTATAGGAATGTGCATAAATCTCTCTTTGTTGCTGTGATAAAATTCACTACAAAATCAAAATAAGGGATCTTTATCCCTTACTTGGGAAGATTGACAGGAACAGAGTTCAAGCATTCAAATATTATAGTGTGAAAGACAAAGTGAATGTAGCACTCTAAGATATTTGTACCATAGATTTGGAGCTTAAGAGCTTTTCTCTGGTTTCTGTTGATACCAAGATGACATAGTATAAATGTCCTCACTAGCCTGGTAATTGATGGCAACTGTGTCTCCGAGAGATACATACAGGGTGGAAGATGTCTGCATCATTTTGATGTTACATCTGCCACCTGCAGTTAAAGACAAAAAACATAGCTACTAAGTGATCACATGACAAGACAAATTGCTTGACAAATCCTTAGGAATGAGTGCACTAAGCTAAACAAATTGCCCTTCTTGTGCTAACTTCCCTGAGAATCAAAGGAGCAATAACACCAAGAGCTGAGTGGCAAACCTCAAGTCAATGCTGTGTCCTGGCCAGAACTGACAGCACAGACTGAGACCATCTTATAAAGAAGTCCTCAGAGCAGTGGCTTTGCTCTGAGCTCACAAAAATAACCATGGGCTATGCAAAGCTACAGGGCTGGCTCGGGTCAGTGACTCAGCAAGGGATCAGAGTCCCCAAGGATCTCAGGCTTGACATGGGATGAACATATTTTTATAGGAAAATGGGCATTTTTCTGAGAAACAAAAGAACAAAGTGAGTCTTGTGTCATGAGTGTAGTATGTTATCTTGAAGACTCCTAGTATCAGCATATTCTTTTGTTCCTACAAGTCAATCTTGAACAGGGATCATTCTTAATGGCACAATCTTAGAGGTTCAAAAAGGCTAAAAGACTCATTTTTCTTAATACCTATCAGTAGTATGGATGGCTAAATTTATTTCTTTTAAAGATAAAGTGTGAGAGTGGGTCAGCAGGGCTCAGAGTAGATAGCACTTGTCAATGTCGGGATTGTAGGCTCAGAGTGCTTGACCTAGTAGCAGGATGAATAGTGTGTGTGCATGTATAAAAAATTTCTCTCTGTGGGCATTTCTCTTAGGCTAGTGAGGTTGGCACACCTGCAGTATTGTTAGAATGTAATGATTGTCATACGAGGATAATCAAGGAATTGCAGTTTTGTAGGTATGTGTCAGAAATACTTTTGCAGGGGAAGTATAAGAACCGATTATACCTAGACAGTTCTTTTAAATTCCAAGATTGAACAAATACATAAGTTAATGCATGAAAATATGATTAATCATAAATAACAATAAGAAAATGCATTTTTAATTTTTTTCAGAATATGATTCATGAAGAGCATATTTATATCACTTCCACCCTTCCTTCTCTATTCTCTACCAACTTTTCTCATGTGATTCAAGCCCCTTCAATTCAGGACTTCTTGTTTAATTATTATTCACACATACACACATACACACAAATGATTTATCTTAGTGTTGTTCCAGTATAGGTTTGTGCAATGCTTATTATCACTGGGGAGTGGATGACTCCCTGGAAACTCATTCCTGGAAAAACTAATTCTCCTTTTCTCAGAAGTCATTTGTTGCCTCTAGCTCTTCAGCTAGGGGAAGCATCTTGTGAAATTCCCTGCATTCATATTGTGTGTCAATTGCTGTTCTTGTTCAGGCGACCATAAATTTGAGGTTCATGGGTACAGCTTATCTTAAATGTCTACAAGCATGTAGATAAGATGTTCTGGTCCTCAGGCTCATGACTTCAGGTCTATCTTTCTCCATATTCTCTGAGTTTTAGGTGGAGGCATTGGGTTGGTTGTAAATTTATGAACAGAGGCTTGTAGGGTTAGTGGTTGGGGCTAGCAACTCATAGTCATTCTCTGCATTATGAAACTATAGATCTCTGCAATACTTTTTTTTTTTTTAAAGAGACGCTTCTTTGATGAGGAATGAAAGCTACAGTTATCTATAGGTGCAAGCATAATTATTTAGTACACACTTAGTACTTATATTGGCTTAGGAAAATGGCGGCAGTAGCTTTACTTCTAGGATATGAATAGTTCAGGCACAAGTAGCGGCCTAACTTTACAGTACCAGGCATGAGTACCTTCACACTGGGAAAAAACCTTAAGTCCAAATAGATTACTACTAATTACAAAAAAAAATAAATAAAGTTATCATTGAAATATTCAGGTTATCTTCCTGAGTCAGTCATTATTATTTACATTTTATAAATTTATACTCAGAAAGAACTGCTGATTTTTTCCTTCTTAGTGACTTGCATAGTACCTTCCAATACTAAGAGAGATATATCTCATGCAGGAGACTTCCAGGTCAGTTCCAGATGGATTCCTGCAACGTCTATGACAAATACATGTAGTATTTTAAGAAATAAGGTCTTATTTCTACTCAAAGTCTTGCAAGTAAACAAAGACAGCTGCCAGAGCCTATATTGATTTGGGATTATCTCTTGAACTCCTCAGACCAATAGTTAACAAGGAGATCTCCCATGCTCAGCACTGGGATTTTTATTCTTTTATGGCTCTCAAATTTGTGAATCCTAGATTTTTAAAGATACATAAAAAGGTTGTATGTCTGTTTGCTTGTGTGTGTGTGTGTGTGTGTGTGTGTGTGTGTGCATGAGTGTGTATGTTTGTGTATGTATGTATGTATGTTTCAATGTTGGGAGCATACCCATATGCTACTTAAAATATAGTGGACAGTGGGGGAAAGAAGGAGGGTACTTGAAGGAATAGGGAAGAGTCAGAGAGAAGAAAACAAGAGGAAAGAATATTTTCAAAAGAGATGATATACTTTTTAAACTTTTGTTTTTATGAAACCCAACATTATATACGACAATAAGTAAGTTTTTTTAGGAAAGAGACTTTAACAAAATATACAAGGAGCCCAAGAGTGAGGAAGAATTATAGGAGCTTAGAATGGCAAAGGACCAGTTCTTTTCCAAGTTAGTTTCTCTTCCTGGAAATGTAGCCTACCAGGTTCTTGAATTCAGTCCATGGAGATATGAATTCAGCTTCTTCATTCATGAACTTTAAAATAAAGATTTTACCAAGTTCAAGAGTGCTTTTACTAAACTGTTACTGAAGAAATGAAAAGCAAACACAACTGTCTTTCTTTTCCCATAAGAACCTTCCAATTAGTAAGTGGCCATCTGCTCAATGAACTTCTCCTGAGCTTTTCACTAATGAATCAAGCATAGCTGCTCCCAGGCAGAGGGAGAAGTGTGCAAAGCCACAGCTGTATGTGGGACAGGCAGCTGGTGAGACTCTCAAGGAGGTTTGTGTAGGAGGCTGAAGCACTGTGGGAGGGATGTATAAATGCTGCTGACAGTAATAAACTGCCAGGTCTTCAGCCTGCACACTGCTGATGGTGAGAGTGAAGTCTGTCCCAGATCCACTGCCTGTGAAGCGATCAGGGACTCCAGTGTGCCTGGACGCATAATAGATCAGTAGTTTAGTAGACTGACCTAGCTTCTGTTGGTACCAGGCTACATTAGTACTCACACTCTGACTGGCCTTGCAGGTCATGGTAACCCTGTCTCCTACTGATGCAGGCAGGGATTCGGGAGACTGGGTCATTACAATGCTCCCATGAGCACCTGCAATCAGATAAATAATGAGTATACACATATATACACACAAAAAGTTCCTGATACAACATTGAACTTTTGAAAGTTTTTTTCCGATGGCATTATGAATATCTGCTATTGGCATCTTACAGGAAATAGCTATTATATCCTATGTATCTTAAAACTGTGATTATTTTTCTACAAATAAATTACTTTGAAGATACTATAATACTTTTAAATTTCTTACCAGACACACAGACCAGAAGGAATATGAAGACCTGGGTCTGTGACTTCATCTTGATGCCCCTGCCTGTCTAATGTATTTCAGTTCTTACAGCAAAGGCCTGGTTTATAAAACATGGGCAGCTGGGCTGACCTGTAAGGGCCTATGCAAAGCACTCATCAAATAAGGAAGTAATTGCCTGAGCACTGGGGTGTGAGAGTTTCCAGCTTAAATAAATAACCAAAAATGCCATAAAAGAGAATAAACAATCTCTGGGAAAGAAGCTCAATGACCAACTCTCAAACCACAAATGTCTGTATGATCTCATGACAGCCTTCAATTCACTATCAAAGACATTGATAAACAGCCAAGTTTCATAATATTAGAAATACCATGGATTGACAATCCTAAGGAAACAATAACCATTCTGTGCAACAAAGGCAGCGTAAGAGACGGGAGTAAGAACAACAAAAGGATGGAAAAAAAAGGGAGAGGAACAGAAGGAGGAGGGAGGGAAAGGACAGAGGGGAAAGAAAAGAAAGAATGAAGAAGAGGAGACCAAAGTTTGGATTGGGTAGGGAAGTGAAGTGAGGGAGGAGACAGGCAGCATAGAAGTTTAAGAAAAGAAAGAGAAACATTAAAAAGAAAATTTGAGGCTTCAGAGACAGCTTGCAGGTTAAAAGCACCTGTTCTTACAGAGAATTCAGGTTTGATTTTAAGCACTTACATGATGATTCTCAGCCATCCCTTCCTCCATTAGGATTCACACATTCTATACATACATACATACATACATACATACATACATACATACATACATATATACATACATACATATTAGATGTGAACCCACAGATTCTGGTCCAGCAAACATATCTCCTGCTTGCTATCTCCATTCTACAATCAAGTACTCTTGCTGAAAGCAAAAATAAACCTTTATTTATAAGTTGCCTTGGTCATGGTGTTTTATTACAATAGAAGAGTAACTAATAAAATGGGACAATCCATCAAGAGGATATTATAATTGTAAAGTGACACACACTGAACATGAACAATTGTATGTGGTCCATAAGACTGTCATTAGCTGATGTATCCATTATCTTTAAAGTCAGTTGATCAGTTTGGTTATATTTATCTATATATCATCTATCTATCTATCTATCTATCTATCTATCTATTTACATGAGTACACTGTAGCTGTCTTCAGGCACACCAGAAGGGGTCATCAGATCCCATTACAGATGGTTGTGAGACACCGTGTGATTGCTGGTAATTGAACTCAGGACCTCTGCAAGAGCAGTAGTGCTCTTAACCACTGAGCCATCTCTCCAGCCTGATCACTTTGTTTTTAAGGAATATATAGATTGTATTAGGATACTGTTTACATGGAGCCTTGGTTTTTTTCCCTTTCATAAACCTTAAATTTACTCATAAAAAGATATATAAATGCTGCAAGAGTCTATCAACACAAAGTCATATCCTTCAGTTTTGTGGAGTGAAATTTCACCTACACTGGGTTCCATACCAACCCCCCCAAAGCCTACATATTCCATCTGTCTCTCCCAAATTCTCTTGCTCCACCTCATCTTCCCCTTCTGCATCCCCTCACTCCCATTTGCATCCACTCATGGTCCATATGCTAAATTTATTCTACCCCCCCCTTTAAGGAGAGCTTTATGTTCCTCTTTAACCACTCTGCTAACTAAACATTTGGATCTAAGGATGATAGCTTGGTTATCATTAGCTTAATGGCTAATATCTTATATGTGAATATTTCTTTCTGGGTTCACATACTCTTACTTAGGATGGTGTTTTTCTAGTTCCCTCTATTTGTTAGCAAATTTCATGTTGTCATATTTTTAACTGCTGAGTACTACTCATTGTGTAAATGCACCACATTTTCTTTATCCAGTCTTCGGTTGAGAATATCTAGCTTGTTTCCAGTGTCTAATTCTTCTGAATAAAGCCAAAGTAAGCATCATTGAGCAGTGGATGGAGCATAACTGGGTCTTGAGATAGATCATAGATCAACTCCCAAATTTCTGAGGAACTGCCTTATCAATTTCCATAAAGGCACCTTTTCACCCTTGCCCACCATGGAACAGTATACCCCTTCCTCCACATCCTCACCAGCATGAGCTGGTGTTATTTGTTGTTAGATTGTTATTTTTCTTATCCATTATGACAGGTGGGAGATAGGATCTCAAAGTGGTTTTGAGTTGCATTTCCAAGATAGCTAAGGATGTTGAGTATTTCAAGTATTTCTCAGCTGCTTGCATTTTGTCTACTGAGAATTATCTGTTTAGATTTCTGACCCATTTCATTGGATTACTTCATTTTTTGATAGCTAGTTTCTTGTGTTCTTTAGAGATTTTCAATATTAGTCCTCTTGTGGAGGTCAAGTGGATTAAAATCACTTCCTATTTTGTAGGCTGCTGCTTTCTTTGACTGAAGGTGTTCTTTGCTTTACAGAGCTTTTTTTAAAATATTGTTTAAATTGTTTATATACTTTACACCTTATTATAGCTTGCTCCTTCTCTCTTCCTAGTCCCTCCCTCTCATTTTTCCTCTCTACCTCATCTACCCCTCCTCGTCTTCTCTGAAAAAGGGTGGCTTCTTAGGGATATCACTTAACATCGGCATGTCAAGTTGGAGGCATATCTGGAACAAGCTAGAACAGAGGATGGTGGAAATTCCCAAAAATCTGTGAGGGTAATCCTACCTTTTCTATTTCTTAGAGTTCTGTTTATTCTTTGATTGTAGTGCCTGCTATATTAGTGTTCTGTTCAGAAATTCATCTCCTTTAGCAATTTGTTGAAAGCTATTCTCTAATTTCTCTATCAGATTCAGTGTATTTAGCTTTATGTTGAGGTCTTTGATCCACTGGACCTTGAATTTGGGGAATGGCAATAATTATAGATCTATTTGCATTTTTCTATCTACAGACATCCATGTTAACCAACACCGTTTGTGGAATATGCTGTCTTTTTTCTAGTGTGCATTTCTGTCTTCTTTATCAAAAATCAGGTGTTAATACGTATGTCGATTTATGTTTGAGTTTTATATTTGATTCCATTGATCAACATGTCAGTTTTGATGCAAAAGTCATGCATCAGTTTTTTTTTTAATATTTTCATTCACATATTGTAGGGATGCAGAAAATATTACATAATAGACATATTTTATTGAGGATTGAATTTAGTACATATGGCAAAAGGACTTACTAAGTTAGCTACACAGTCCAACAAATGACCTCTGTGTGCTAGAGAAGCAAAACCCAAACAAACAAAAATCAGTACTCACAGAGAGCCTAAAAGCCCCCTGGAGAGCCACAGGCTCTATAGAAAAAGTTTGAATGAGCTGAAATCTGAAATGATCTACTGATAGTAGCAGCAAAAGACATAGTCAGAAAAAAAAAAAAAAAGCATAACAGTTCCATGCTGACTTCCTCTGTTTCAATCGTCTTTTCGTCTGGTTTTATTACTACAGCTCTGTTGTACAACTTGAAATCAGGAGTGGTGAGACCTCTAGCAGTTTTTTTTTTTTTTTTAAGATTTTTTTATTTGCTGGTGACTTTCTAAGGTGGGACCAGCTGGGAGGCATAGGCCTCAGGAATTTCAGGGGAGTCGCAGGACTGCAGGGAAAGGATCCTCTCAGCTTCCGAGTGACAGAGCTGGATCAGGGACCATCTCTGCCCCCTCCCTGCTAGTGGAGGGCCTGCCTCCAGGGCGAGCTTCAGCCCAAGGACTCAGGTGAGGTCTGCCATTCTCTCTCTGGTGACTTTCTAAGGCGGGACCAGCTGGGAGGCACAGGCCTCAGGCGTCGAAGGGGAGTTGCAGGGCGGCAAGGACAGGTCAAGCTCTAGTCAGAGACACCAAGAACTTCTAACACTAGAGATCAAGAGATGGCAAAAGGCAAATGCAAGAATCCTACCAACAGAAACCAAGACAGCTTGGCTTCACCAGAACCTAGTACTCCCACCTCAGCAAGCCCTGGATATCCCAAAACACCAGAAAAGCAAGATTTGGATCTAAAAACATATCTCTCAATGCTGATAGAAGAACTTAAGAAGGACATGAATGACTCCCTTAAAGAAATACAGGAGAACACAGATAAAGAGGTACAAGCCCTTAAAGAGGAAACAAAAAAATCCCATAAAGAATTACAG
>JADRCD010232839.1:0-15811 GCA_019843815.1 Montemys delectorum
AAAAAAAACCTGACACTGTCTTATTTTAAATGAGCACCATATTTTAGTCTTATCTAATAGATTATATTTTTGCATGCTTCTCATAGTATCAAAAATCCCCACTTGTCTTCCAAAACTATAGTGCAATTTTATTTATTGATTTTAGCATTTGCTTTGGTAAAAAATATAGTTAGTTATAATTTGCTACCTATATATTTGAACTGCTGTATTTTAACTAAAACAAAATCCCACAAATATTATATAGGCAACATGGAGTTAAAAAGACATAAAAGATAAGATATTAGAAATTTATCCTAGGTCCCAATCCCTTTTAGATTTCATCTTCACTGAAACCAGGGCATTTGAAAAGAAGAAAGAGTCTGTGCATGTGCAGAGGAGGGAGGGTCAGGACAAGTTCTTCCAGACTTCCTACTCAGTTACTTACAGTGCTGATCACAATCAACTCTGGCAAACACTACTTGATTTTTATCTGGATATTCTTCCTTAATGACATCAGATGCTTCCTCAAAAATTGGATGCAACATCTGGCTGAAACGACACCTACACACAGACAAGCACACCAATTAGCAGGGAAACCCAGAAGGCACAGGATCTTACTTCAGTTATCACTCATTGATGTTTAGTACCCGTTCAATAAACAACATGTGAGACAATCACACCTTCAATTTAATCATGTTTTTGAAGTCTGTCAGTGAATGAGAGGGAAACAACTTAAATTCAAAGAATGTACTCTTTAACTCAATATTGTGTGAAATATCAAGTCGGTTTGTTGTTCTGCCTTATGATTAACTGCCAGTGTTATGGCGCATATAGCTATAGATCCCTCACAGAGGCCATGACACAAGCCTGCAGCATACCTCTAATCCACACTGCTAAGATTTGAGTGTTTACAGAAAAACCAGAAATCAGTTTCTCTGGACAATGAACACGTTTCCATGTTATTGGAACTGTGAGTTTACTGCGAATGCTGGCTACTTCATTAGTTTATTATATACTTAGTTTATTACAGACATGTGGCTACTTTATCAATCTGAGACACAAGTTAACATACTAAATAAAACAGTTCATATAAAAGAATATATGGCATATAATTAAGTGTTTTCTCTTCAAAATATATCCTCACATTAAAATAAGCCTTTGTATCTGTAAGCATATAAACATACTATGTCCAGAAGCAAATATTAAAATTCCTAAAGACTTCCTGACCATGTTTCCCTCTCATACCTACATAAAAGACAGGTAAAATAGCTACAATTACTCCAGGAAACTGCTACTTCTTATCCTAACTGCCCCTCATTAGGCCAACCACTTAGTGTGGGTGATTAAATGGACCTGAGGGGGAAAGAAAAAAAAGTATACACATACAAGCAGCTGGGGGAAATGGACACTTCATGGGAAAAGGTACCGAGGAGGATGTGGTCAAAAACTGTAATTGCCCTTATATGTCAAGACAGTTCCTTGAAGAAGCCCATAAATTCTAATCCATGTGTGATCTTACATATATTGGCAACAATCTAGTAAAGAATATATGCAAGGATGCAGAATTATACCTCCTCCCTATTTCTTGTTGTATTTCTCTCTAGCCTACTCACCTGACTTCCTAAGGAGATGTCCTAGAATATATCAAGGAGACACAATCTGTATCTTCAGACTCCTGCTTTCAAGTGGTTCTTTCCTCTTTAGCATCTTAAATCTCCCGTCTGGGATAGGTAGGAAGGGTCTGTGGACATCATGGACCGTGTCTTATTTGACTACATACTCTAATAAGCGTTCAATAGATGTCTGTTAAATGAGCAAGCTATAAATTCAAAAGCTAGAGCAACTGGAACCCCAGGTCTGTGAGTACTTAAATTTTTTTGAAAATAGACTAGGTAGAGGGCAGAAGAAGGCATAGACAAAGTTTGACTATGGTTCTGAAAACTTTAGATGTGGTCTAGTAAAGAACTGATGGAAGGTGTCTGGCTCAGGAGCAAAGAAAAGACTCATATCAAGAGTTCTCTGGACTGTCCAGTTTTGCTGTCCAGTTAAGTTTTAGAGCAGACTCATGTTTAAAATAGTAGCAGTTTAACTACTAAAAAATTTAAATGGGAAAGTGAAATAACAGGTCAATTCTAGAATCAGTGCACCTTCATGTGCATGTAAATGCTACATTTACACAGGTAGCACAAGAAAAGCAATAGATCTATTAAAGACTCTCATGGTCTTCTGAACATAATCTCCAATCTAGGGCTTAAACAATTCTTAACAAGTCAACTAAAGAGGACTTTGGGGTCATTTACAATTATGATTTAGTGGGAAAGAAATAAGCTTTAGATTTAGACATACCTGACTTTAAATCCCAGATCCACCACTTATTAAGCAGATGATCTTTCTGAACCTCAACTTTCTAAATCTCAAAGAGGAATTACAATACCTACCTGCAGGGCAATCCCGAGCCTTAAAAACAATATATGTAGAGCTTGCCACCTTCACAGCTTTACTAAACACCTACTGTAGTTTACTACTCTGAGGTATTACAGTAGTTCTAGGCAGTTACATAAGAGAGCCAACTGAGAGAACAGTCTCGCCTTTTAAAGCAAACCCAGCAAGCCTATCAGCAAATCATTTAAGTTTTCTCTGTTAAAAAAAGGAACACTCGGGCTGGCAAGATGGCTCAGTGGGTAAGAACACTGACTGCTCTTCCGAAGGTCCTGAGTTCAGATCCCAGCAACCACATGGTGGCTCACAACCACTCATAATGAGATCGGACACCCTCTTCTGGTGTATCTGAAGACCACTGCAGTGAATTACGCCGGGGCGAGTGGGGCTGGAGCTCAATTCCCAGCAGCCACACACAAGATGGCTAACGGCCATCTGTACAGCTACAGTGTACTCATACACATAAAATAAATAAATAAATCTTAAAAAAAAAAAAAAGGAATACTCATTAACCATTAATAGTGGAAGATATTCTTTAGGTGCTGTTTTCTCAAGTAACTGCTACAGCCCACTTTTCCAACTCATATTTTGCAACAAAGTTAGCAGCATGTACTCAGAATTCTTCAGGTAAGAACACTGCATTCCAATTTGCCCTGTGCTACAATCTGATTAGGTCATCCAAGCAAAGTACTTTGCTACTCTAGATCTCATCCTCCTTACCTATAAGTTTGGCCTAGATAATCTTCTACCAAATGTTCTGACTAATATTAATCCTAATTTGCCTTAAAAAATTATAGCTCTATTATACACTTTATAAACAGTATTTTTCCTGTGTATCTTCAGGTTTTTATTAAAGTTCTTTAAGCACTACTATCAGACATCAGCACATTCAATCAGGAGTCACCGTTATGCACTTATGAGGCATGTAAGTGCATAAGGATGACATTTTAAAGTACAGTTATGATAACTATCTCCACAAAGCAAAGATGGTATTTGGGAACAGGGCCTGAGCTGGGTAAGCCTGGGCTATGGGAAATACAGATGCTTCCTGACTTACAAAAGAACTAAGTCCAAGGCATCTAATGTGGACTGAAAATATCTTACGGCATAAATGCATTAACTATGCCTACCCTTCACACAGCACAGCTCAGGAACTGCACCGTGCAGACTATTTGTTTCTCACTCTCATGACCCCATCCGCCTGGGAGCTAGACCTTGTCATCATAGTCAGTCCCAGGCGGAATACACACTGCATGTCACTAGCCCAGGCAGAGTCACAATTTAAAGTCCAGTTTCTATTGAATGGATAGAATTTTAACACAACAATAAAATTAAAAACTCATATGCTAAATTATTGCAAAGTGGACATATACAAGGTTTCCTAATCGGACTTAAGAAGAGGGTAGGAACATTGATATTTACATATGTATATATATATATAAAGATGAGTGGAAGAAAGTGGCTCTTAACCTAAGATTTGAAAGGTGGCTAACAAGAACAGACGTGAGTGAGAACAAGAAGTGATCCCCCAGGTTGGGAAGACAGCAGGAGAACAGTGGGAGAGAATACATTTTTACAGAAACTGAGAAGAGCTTGGAGTGGCATGCAGAAAACGAAAGCAGAAGAAGTAAGAGATGTAACATGAGGGGTCTTCTAGGTCAAGGCAAGGGGCTTACATTTTAACGCCAAAATTAAGGAGATTTAAAGTACAGTGTGAACACAATTAATCTGCACTGCAGAGAAGAAATCTGCCTTATATTGCGGAGAATATTGTAAAACTACATGATATGAAAATATACAAATTCTGTCTTATACTGCAGAGAATATTTGGAAACATGTAAGACTAGAGGCACAGAAAACCAGTGGAGGAGACTGTCACAGGAAACGAAGGTAACTACAGGGCCACGGCCCAGGCAAAGGGTGGCAGGTGGCAGATTATTGATTCTCCTTTCTTCCTGTCTCCATCACACTTTCTTTAGCAGATTCCAACCTTATGTTCTAGATTCTGGGAATACTGCCCTCAAAGTCAATTTGGTAGGGCACCACAGATTAAAAAACAAAACCTAAGTTGAACATTTCTAATTTGAAAGTCTGAAATTGCAAATAATAAATGGTTTCAGATATTGGAATAGTTTAAGCTTCAAATTTTTTAATTAAAGACACTCAAGTGCTAAAAGTCTATGTACATTTTCCAAAAAAAAAAATGAAACAATTCTGAGCCAAAACACTTCAGATAAGGGAGAATCAACCTGAAGTAAAAAGAAGTAAATGGTCCCAGGTACCACATAAAGACAAAAGACAAGATCTGATTCAGAGCAAGAACTACAGGCCTCCTGGGAAAGGTATGTAAGTTGAAAAATATCAACACTATTCTTATAAACTTGTCGTGCCTATCTCCTGACTTCTAATCTGTGCCTTATTCTCATGTACAGAGAAAATAGAAAAGGGAAGAAGGAAGAAAAGAAGAAAAGAGATAGAGAGGAAAACCAACCCCAAAACTAAAACAAGATTACTTACCAGTCAGCATAAAAATTTACTAAAGCAACATCAGCATTATCTGAAATTAAAAAGCAAAACCAAAGTTATTTGTGTCTATATTGACATATTTAAAAATACAACTTTCATCATGATATTTTCCATTCATAAACAGCCAATTAAAGCTTCAGGATAATAGTTACCACTCATCCAGAAAGCCACACATAAGGGAAAGGTTGCTTATATATAACTCAACCCTTTCTCTACACCCTCCATTGATATATACACTTTCACTAGGTCTCAAATGAGTACAAGGCAAAAAAGAAATCAAATCTTGGTCCAGAATGTAGACTAAGCAATTCATTCTCGTAAAGGAGGATGGTCTGGAGCTTATTTAATAATCCATTTTTAAATATGTCATACACATAGTAACTGGGAACCAGTTCTGTGAGATGAATTCTTTCCCTGAAGAGATCTGAACAGTTACTATGTCTCATTCTTTGAAATCTACCTTGTTGCATTATAAAACCCACTTTTCCTGGCTCCAACCCACTTAACACTCCATCATACAAACTCTTGCCATTGTTTGAATCTGAGGAAGTGAGGGCTCGAGAAAGACACAGTATTGCTTCTTTTGATTAAACCCAACTGAGAACTTAAATGGCCAACCCGTGACTGCCTGAAACTGAGGCCCATCCCATGGGCAAGAACGAATTTCTGACACTATTAATGATATTCTGTTATGCTCACAGACAGGAACCTAGCATAACTGTCCTCGGAGAGGCTCCACCCAGCAGTCAATGGAAAAATATACAGAGACACACCCAAACAATAGATAGAGCTCGGAGAGTCTTACAGAAGAGTTGGGAGAAAAACTGAGGGACCTGAAGAGGACAGGGACTCCCAGAGACTGAATCACCAACCAAATAGTGAGAGCCCAGGCCCTCTGAACATATGTAGATGAGCAGCTTAGTCTTCATTCAAGTTCCCAAAACAAGTGGAGCAGGGGCTGTCCCTGCGCTTGTTGCCTGCCTGTGGATCCTACACCCCTAAAAGGACAACCTTGTCTGGCATCAGTGGGAGAGGATATGCCTAGTCCTGCAGTGACTTGATGTGTGTGTATTGGGGAGAGGGTTAACACCTAGAAAAAGGCTTTTCCTTCTAAGGGGACTTGCATGAGGGGGTACTAGGAGGAGAGGAAGGAGTGATATTGGGTTGTAAAATGATAAATAAATTTAACAACAACAACAATAATAAACTCTTCCAGAACTCATGAAAACAATACACAAAGGTGTTTCAGAATCAGGAAGGTGACAAGGATAAGAACAGTGCATACTTCAAGTTCCTTCCCCTTTACCTCTCACATTTTTGGTTCACTTACATGTTCACTCAAGCTGTGATTCACAAACTGGTTTCTGGACCAGAAGCTCCACCATCACACAGGAACTTACAGAAATGCAAATTAGGTGCTGTCCAGCAGCTTCTGCCAGGAACTGAAGCTGCCCAAGCAGCATATATTAATAAACTCTCTGTGTCTTTCTGATACCTGGTATATAGATACTGCTCTAGAGAGCTCATGAGGTGACAATACATTTTTTTGACATTTAAAGCTCCACAAACATAAACCAATATAGGTACTTTTATTTCCTCTGCATCTCAAATACCTTTGGGTTTGGTCATATGCAAACCACTGACATGGCATTTTTGTTTTTAGGGTTTTTTTTTGTTTAAAGTAGAATTTTTGGACACGGCATACATTTTAAAATCTCCTATATTGTAATCACCCACCATATCAACCATGCCTTGACCTTTTCTTTAGTATCTGTAAAAATCAGAATGTTCCCCAAGTTAATTCTATCTATAATCACAGTATCAGCAAATAATACAATCAGTATAACAATTACTGATTAACTGGATGTTATTAAAAAGATTAGAGAATAAGTCATTTAATTAAAATGAAAGAAAAAATTCTAGGCTCTTTTCTATGGCTCTTAACATTTAGTGTGTAAAGTGACAACCGCAGGCCTGACTAGAGACTTGATGCACTGTGAGAAATGCTGTCTACACCAAGAAAAACAAACAAGTCAGATGTCTTACAAAACAGGAAAGGACACATTTTAAGAAATTTTACTAATAATCAAAACCTAAAGTGCTTTTATACACTCAGTGAAATGAGCCAGAATACCAGCTTGTTATGTACTATAGATAACTGAAGTTTTATTTATAAATTATTTATAGAGAAGAAAACATACTTCAAAAAAAAAATCAAGATACTTACTTAAAATTTCATCTATATTCTCTGAATCAAGACTTGCTATTTCAGCTGTTATAGGTGTAAAAATCGAAGTTACCTGAAAATTTAAAAATGTAAAATTAACAATTCCATAAAAAATAAAGCAGTCTAAAACATTAATAAAGTTGGCGCTACTTGTTTTTAGAAAATCATCTATCAATTGATTTTAATCATTATTAGCTATCCTAACCTTCATTAGGTCAATAAAATAAAAATATTAACTTCCCCAGACTAAAAATTGGTCAGAGAATTCTTCCACTTCTAAATGGTTTGTAAACAACTAGGAAAAGTATTAATTTATCCAGTCATTCTGAAAGCGCTGATATAAAACTAAGCTCAGTGACTCTAACACAGATCAGACAGAGCCTTGAGGACTGCCTATAGAGCCCTCAGATTGCTTCCAGTGTCTGTGACAATGATCTGTTATGTGTCAGCTACCCCTAGGAAAAGAATGTTTTCACTTTCACTGTAATGTGGAAATCCAAATTCCAGCTTTGCAATCTAACCTAACAACTGCAATGCAGAGAAAAGACCAAATTTTAAACCAAAGTAGCAAAGTTTTACTCATTTTAGTAAGTAATATGTATTCTTAAGTTTCATCTTTAATTCAATGTATCTGCTTACCCAGGGGATCTTTTGTTCAAAGCAGAATTTATACATGAAAAATTTATCCACTGAATCACTGCTTTACACTAAGTGAAAACTAATGTCAGAGTCTAGTCAAATAACTCCAGGTACTCCTTAGGAAACTACTACATGGACACTTACTTCTTATAACATGACATTTCAAACTTTAGCAACTCACCAATAACTCAATTTTAGATAGATAGATAGACAGACAGACAGATAGATAGACAGGCAGGCAGGCAGGCAGGCAGGCAGACAAGCATGTTGATGCTAACATGGAATACCTATTTAGAAACACTGTACTAGGACAAATGCAACCAATGAGACTGGCATTCAGCTGGGTTTGTTACAAGAACCCAAAGCAAGAAAACTGCCTCTGACCCAAGTCTCTCTTCCCTCTGGGGAATAGAGGGGGGTTTCCTATTAGCATTAACATTTCTATTAATATTCAGTATGAAAAGTTCACTTGAATTTTTACCAAGCTCCACCAGACTGACAGATTATTTCTCTTCCTACTAGCTCTGGGCTAAATAAAGACTCTCATGGGCAAACACTTTTATGTTTCAAATGCAAAGTTCACATGAAATAAAGACAAGTGGGCCCAGGGCAAGAAGGAAAGTAACCATTTTAACTTTTGAAAAATAAACCAGAAACACATAGACATGCACACAGGCAGAGAGGTGGGAGGAGACATTTTTTTTTTTTTTGGTTTTTCAAGATGAGTTTTTTCTGCATAGCCCTGGCTATCCTGGAACTCACTGTGTAGACCAGGCTGGCACAATTTTAAATAGCAGATCTTAATAGTCACGGAGAACACAGAATCTAATGGTGAAATATTACAAATGTAACAGACAACATATATACATATAGACACAAACTCAAAAGTATTGTACAAGTTATTCCCTTCAATTCATTATATCACTTTTTGTTGTTAATGCAATAATGGAGAGTTTTCTCTAACTATAGTCCATGATTTATTAGATAATTTCTTCATCACACAGTAGGTATATTAAGCAATTCCATCTGAGATGTATAGTGACATGATCGTACAAAAGGAAGGGCATTCTTTTGGCTATTGCACAAAACTCAGTATTTAAAAATCTTTAAATAGAGCTAGTAAGATGGCTCAGTGGTTAAATGGTACTTGCCACTAAGCTTGATGGCCTAATAAGTTCGATCTCTGGAATCCATATGGTAGAAAGAGAACTCTCAGATATGTCCTCTGACCTCCACACCAAGTGGCATTCACGTGGGAAAAGTTGGAAGGGAGGGGGAAACAGTACTTTTTAAAAGGTTCTAATAGTAGGAGCTTCTTCAGTATCACCTGAAGGGTTTTTAAAACCTGGGTACCTGTGGGAAGTACAACATCTTTCCTTCAGTCACCCTCCCTATCGTCCTCCAAGGTCACCTGTCTGGCTAGTGAAGCCAGTACTTAAAAGCCACCCAGATCCTGTCTCAATTATGACCCACTTTCTTGCTTCTCTGTCCACACAGCTTACTCTACCTAGGTGGACCCTCTCCTAAGCTACTCCTCGATCAGCTTTTGACCAGCCCCACAGCTTTGTTTTTCTTGGTAAAAAAACGTCTTTCCTTTCTCAATAGCTCAGTGAGCTGAATAGTGTAGGAATAGAAAAATATCTGAAAAAGTAGTCAAAGTTAATAGAAGTTACTAAAAAAAATTAATCCATTCTGTAGATTAGCCATCATATCGAATGTTGATTATATGCTAAAGTGAATTATTTAGGAAATCAATTTTGGAAAATGTTTTTACTAACTACTCTCTCAATATTAGGTTGTTTTAACTGTTATAATACTAACCCATATCTGTCCTCACTATTGTAACATGCGAGTGTTCTGTCATCCAGTGCTAAGCCTCAGTGCAGTTACTCTTTTTAAAAGATGCACTAAACTCATGAGGCCCTTCTTTAGAATCATGAATAACTCAGCAATAATGTTGAAGATAAATTATTTTAAGTAGTTTTATATGAACTGTACATAATTTAAAAAATAAATATAACTCCTTAGTTCATTATTACCAGAAGTTTCTATCCAAATATATTCTTAATGGGAACTGGTGGTGGTGGTGGTGGTGGTGGTGGTGGTGGTGGTAGTAGTAGTAGTAGTAGTATACTCTCTAAATTGAATGTCTCCCATGGAGGCCAGACTAATCTTTCTGAATGGAGCTTCATGTATAGCAATTCCTCTGACAACAAACCTCCAAGGGCTTTCTGTCTACTGCACAAAAATCTAACTGGTCTACCAGTCATTTAGGGCCACTCACAAACTAGCTGCACCTTACTTCCTGAGTTACATCCTATTGGTTTTTTCATCAATACCCTATGCTCCAACTGAAATGAACTACAGTTACAGT
Source organism: Montemys delectorum (assembly GCA_019843815.1). Taxonomy (NCBI): domain Eukaryota; kingdom Metazoa; phylum Chordata; class Mammalia; order Rodentia; family Muridae; genus Montemys; species Montemys delectorum. The sequence continues at coordinate 10,185 of JADRCD010232839.1, forward strand.
AACCACACATTTTTAACAGGATGCAGTAATGCAAGCTTACAATCTCTACACTTTGGAGACTCAGGCAGGAGGATCACAAGCTTTAGGATAGCATTAGGCTAGACAGTGAGATTCTGTCTCAAGAAATGAATTCATATTCATTTATATTCATTCTCCCCTTCCCCCAACAGACAGAAACTCTAGTTTTCTTAAGAGACTTCAAATCATGCCTGTCGTCTTGTAATTTTATATATTCAATAAAACCTTTCCCTCTGTAGGCAGATTTTTAGGCAAAAAGTTATAGACAGTTACTGTAGCAGACCCTTAGTAACTAGAGCAACTGTAGAATGGCTCTTCATAATCCTAAATTGTGAACATTACCCGCTCATATAACATGCTAAAATGAGAACAGAGTAATGGACAGAGAAGCAAGGATGTGACTACTAAGCCAATCATGAGCCTCACTATGCACCAGCAACACTAGGCTGCACAAGAGAATAAAACCAGCAGCTCAGAACTTCTGTATGGTCTTTTTAAAGGCCACTCACAAATAATCCAGAATCAATAATTTATAAGTTAAAAAATCCAAGGAGTTTACAGTACTTGCAATTCCTAAGATACATTTCATTGTTCTCCTGCCTGCATGCTTTGCTTATGCCATGCATGATCACTGTTATAACAGCTAGGAACTGTATCTAAGTCAAAGCTACCTTTGTACAAAGACTTTCTAAATGGCCCTAGACAACAGTGATTTACTTCTCTCATGTGAATTAGAGGACTTTTTATTATTCTTTCATAATAAAGAACATCATCTTACTTCTATCCTTAAACTGGCTACTTAATTCCTTTACCAGACAATGTATGAAAGTTGACCCATCTACTACCATATTCAATTTGTACACAAAAAGCACTCAAAAAGTATTAAATGGCCACATAGATGAATGAGCCAATTTCTGTTAATATTGAAAATTACAGTGAGTGTTGCAGATGAGAAATGGGATTAATGAGGTAAAGGAGAATAGCCTACAAATATTTTAGCAAGTTTGAGAAGAAAATGGTTATAACTACTTATCTGCTCTGTCTCAAAAAAATAAAAAAATAAAAAATAAAAACCTACTTATTTGACAGAGAAAACACTACACTTACTGGAAATTTGGAGACCTAAATCTGCCCTGCCCATCACAGAAGCTCCTCTGCATCTCAGCCCAACAGCTTCCCTGGTCCCCCAGAAGCATCTTTCAGTTCCCTTCACATGCTTTGGCATGGTTTCCAGATGTTCCAGCACACAGACCACCCAATAAGATATACCATAGAGTATGGTGACTCCAGTTAATAATAATATACTTGAAAACTGATAAGTAATTAGATTACAAATATTCACATCACAAAAATATGGCATGTAAGGTAATGGATATGGTAATTAGCTGGATTTAATAATTTTATAATATATACATCAAAGCATTGCAGTGTAAACTGTAAACATATATCATCTTTATACCTTAATGAAGCTGTAAGAGAATAAACAGAATCATCAGTAAATTATTTCCAGAAACAGAACAGCTACATCATACTAGTCATTAAAAAAACCAACAGCTGCATTAGCCATCTGTAAGGTAAGAGGAAATGGCATGGGAGTTTTTGGGGTCCAGAGCTAATAAAATATTATTCAGAAGTAGTTATCAAATATCCTTTCTGTTAGTGAGAACCATATTCATGGATGCATTTCCTAGGCTTTAACCAGTTCACTAGAACATCTTATAGCCAGTGGGTTTAGAAAACAAGAAGCATTTCTGATGTATATGTTTAAAGCCTAACATGTTAGAACCTTACTGTTCAGTGTGGCCCTTGTCCCTGAAGCGTTGGTATCTCCTGAGACTCTGTGAGGGTCTAGCCCAGGCCTAATGAATACAAGTCTTCATTTTAATACAACTTCCAGATGATTCCTATGCACACTAAAGTTTACAATGCACTGCTTTAGAAAGCATTTACTCTAGTGACAAGCATATAAACTCATTTAAAACTACAAAATTTATGGTCCTCAAATATCAACACAATCAAGTTTATGATAATTCTGCAGTGACATATAGATTGCTTGACTTTAGAAAAATGGAAACTGTAATTTGTTTGAAATTTACATGCTATTTTTGTAAAGTAGTCTTTTCCTTTAAAAAATGTGAAAGGAATTCCTGCATGAAATCACTAGCATAAACAGCTTGAAGAGAGAATGCTTTGTTCCCTATGGCACTGCTGCACTTAGTGAGCATTATGTCCATCAAGCATTCTGTAGTAATAGCTTAAGAGTATTTTTCTTAGTTTTCAGTTGCTTTTTTTTTTTTTTATGAGATTCTCCTATAGGAAAAAATAAATGATGTATCAAGCAATAGCTCTTTTTCATTTTTAATCCATTCTGACAGCCAGCCTACCACCTGAAGTTCCAAAGCTGCTTCTTGTCCCTGGAGGCCACTTCCCTGACTGCCATGTCAGCACACTCTTACTTTCAGTTTTGCATTAGGCTGGTTGACAACAAAAGCATAAAAGGTTTGCAGTTGGCTCTAAGGAGCTAGATGTTGAAAGGCCCCTGGAGAAAAGAAGCCGAAGCTGATAGGAACTAAGGGCCTTGAAGTTGGACATCAATCAAGGCACATCTCACACTGTTTGTATTCTCAAGAGCAATATAATGAACTAGAAGTTCAAAGAGAAAGGAAAACAGGACAAAGTATCTAAGACTGAGAAGCTATTTTTAACCCTTAACTTGCTCAGTGGTACCTTCTTGTAGTATGGAAGAAACCTATTTTGGCACCATCAGAAGCAATATGCATTTATGAACAAGCATCAGAACAATAAAAGCATTTTTCATCAACTGAAAACACATGCAGATATTAGGAAAGATAGGTTCTTTAATCCCCTCTCCCCTTCCAATATACCCAAATTCAGAGATAAGGAAAATGATCTCTAATCTCAAACCAAGACAGTAAAACAAACATGGGCAAATACAAAGAAATAAAAGTTGCTACAATTTATACTTTTTGCTATTGTTTGATCATACATGGATTTCCAATAAAAAATGATATTCTGTTATTTGTCTTCAGTATATCTCAATATGGAATAACCTAAATTAACTGGAAAACACAATGCAGTTCTCTGAACTTCAGAAGGAATGTTCTTAGTATAAAATGATTTTCATGGCTGGAAATAAGATCCTTAATGTGTGGAAAGGATTATTTCTGAAAAATCACATTTGTTCTTCTAGACCTTAACTCTGAGCAACTAACAAAGAGTAGGAATTTGAAGAAAAGTCAAGATCACAACTTCATTCCTTTCCTTACACACTCTGGAACCTGGAGATAGACTGGTGGTAGTGAGGAGACAATGTTCAATGTATGGTGGCCTCCCAATTACTATACAGCACTGTTCCTTTGAATTATATTCTTTGAGTCACACTGTATTTTCTGCCCACCATACCTGATTAAAAAAAAAAAAAAAAAAGTTCCCACAAAAGAGTGTTTCAGTTTCAGTTTGGATCTTAAATGTTCTCCAAAGGCCATAAAGGTTTGCCTGACAGCCTGCAGCTCCACTGGGAGGTAGAACTTCACACAAAGGATGTGATAGGAAGAAGTTAGGTCAAGGACACTAAGAGTATTGGCCTCTCCCATGTCTTTTGTTTCTCAGCTACCAAGATGAGCTCCTCAACAAAATTCACTGCTGCACCAAGACCTGAAGACAAGAAAGCCAACTAATCATATACTAAAACATCTGAAAGCATGAGCCAAAAGAAATCTGTTTGACCCACCTCAATAAGACTTGAGTCAATTTAACATAGAACAACTGAATGTTATTTCTGAACAGCCAGTCTTACCACTAACAGTCAGACAAGCAGATATTATTCTTCCTCATATGATACAATAACAATGTGAAGTGGTTAACAGAAAGACAGGATTTGACTTTATCCAACTCCACTAGTATACAGGAAATACCGGTTATAGAGAAACATGTCAAATGATACCACGAAGGAAAAAGTAAACACTAGTACCAGAAAAATGAAATTTTATATGGGAAAAAAAAAGGCAGGCTAACTTCATTTGGACTCCCCATAGGAAATGGATGCTGAAACAGGAAATCAATATTTGAAAGAGAAGGGATGAAGACGAGAAGGCCGCCAACATTCTATAGTGGGTGGGATAAAATGCATCAATTTTTTTTATTAGATATTTTCTTTATTTACATGTCATCTGATATCTCCTTTCCTGGTTTCCCCTCCGGAAAAAAAAAAAGAAAGAAAGAAAAGAAAAATAAAATAAAATAAAATAAAAAACTCTATTCCTTCTCCCCTCCCCCCCTCCCCCCCCCCTCACCAACCCTCCCTCTCCCACTTCCTGGCCCTGGCATTCCCCTACACTGGGGCATAGAACCTTCACAGGACCAAGGGCCTCTCCTCCCACTGATGCCCGACTTGGCCATCCTCTGCTATACATATGCAGCTGGAGCCATGAGTCCCACCATGTGTACTCTTTTGTTGGTGGTTGAGTCCCTGGGAGCTCTGAGGGTACTAGTTAGTTCATATTGTTGTTCGTCCTAAGGGGCTGCAAACCCTTCAGCTCCTTGGGTCCTTTCTCTAGCTCCTTCATTGGGGACCCTGTGCTCAGTCCAATGGATGGTTGAATACTGATTTTTGGAAATACTGTATTTTTACTTAGCTTTAAAAAAAATTTAAGGCTTATACTAAATAGACACTGTTTTCTCCTAAATTATGTAACAAATCTTTTAATCCTACTTACCAGTTTTTGCTGTTGGCAACATACATTTCTACACTGCAAAATGTGAAAAAAAAAACCCAAACAAACAAACTCCAACACATGCCAAAGAATACCTTTATTTCACTATTAAACATATATTTTGGAATGCATAGCCTTCAGTGAAGAACAGCTCTGGCTCCTTGTTTTCTTTTTTTTTTTTTTTTTTTTTTGGTTTTTTGAGACAGGGTTTCTCTGTGTAGCCCTGGCTGTCCTGGAACTCAAACTCACTCTGTAGACCAGGCTGGCCTTGAACTCAGAAATCTACCTGTCTCTGCCCCCCAAGTGCTGGGATTAAAGGCGTGGGCCACCACTGCCCGGCTTTGTTTTCTATACCCAGTTCAAGATTGATTCTCAGAGTTTTTAATTTCTAATTCCTAAGCAGAGTACTGTGTGTTCTAGGACAATAATGCGTATTACCAAATCCTATGACTCTATTATCACATGGACCTATAGTATTAATCCACTTCTTATAAAACCTGGGTTTTTATAACAAATCAATAAATATTCCATTGTAAAACTGTGCCCTTAGCTTTCTAAGAAGTCCTTTTCTTTTCTGCCCTGCACTCTATCTTGTTAAGTAAATGAGGGTCCCAGGGTTTTTTACTTCTCATATGTGCTTTTTTTTTTAATCACATTCCTTTTATAGATATGTATGTTTTCAGAAAGACAAGTTAAATTTTACTTTATGCTTTAACATAAAAAGTTACACTGGGGAGGGGGGGGGGGTGGCTCACGCCTTTAATCCTAGCACTTGGGAGGCAGAGGCAGGCGGATTTTGAGTTTGAAGCCAGCCTGGTCTACAGGACAGCCAAGGCTACACAGAGAAACCCTGTCTCAAAAAAACAAACAAACAAA
>JADRCD010232839.1:15911-28977 GCA_019843815.1 Montemys delectorum
AAAAAAAAAAAAAAAAAAAAAAAAAAAAAACAAAAAAAAAAAAAAAAAAGAAAAAGAAAAAGTTACACTAGATCAGTTAAACGTTTATGGTCACTGATATAGTAGGTATGTTTAGTTTTATTTCTGCCATTTTTCTTTACTTTTATTGTTTTAAAAAATGAATCACAAGTGGGGAGGGAGGGACGGACCTGAGAGGGAAAGTGAATTGGGAGTGGGGGGAGTGGGGAAGAGAGAGGAAACTGATCTGGTATTGGATGAGGGAAAAGGACTGAAGCCCTGAGGGTCAGCAGAAAGAATGGAAACAGGCAACTTCAGGAAATAGGAGGTTGGGGGAACCCTCCAGAATGCACCAGAGACCTGGGAGGTGAGAGACTCTCAGGAATCAAAGGGAGGGACCTTAGATGAAATGCCCAACAGAAGGGAGAGGGAACTTATAAAGCCCACCTCCAGTAAGAAGACAGGACATCAAGTGAGGGATGGGATTGCCATCCCACAGTCACATCTCTGGCCCATAATTGCTCCTGTCTGAATGAATTACAAGGATGAAAACGGAGAGGAGCCCGAGGAAAAGAACATCCTGTGACAGGCCCAAAGTGGGATTCAAGCTCAAGGAGAGGTCCCAAGGCCTAACACTATTACTGAGACTATGGAACTCTCACAAAAAGGGACCTATCTTGACTGCCCTTCAAAAGGCCCAAAAAGCAGCTGAAATAGTCAGATGCACATGTTTGCACCCAACCAATGGACAGAAGCAGCTGACCCCTGTTGTTGAATTAGGGAAGGCTGAAAGAAGCTGAGGAGAAGGGCAATCCTGTAGGAGGACCAGCAGTCTCAATTAATCTGGACCCCCAAGATCTCTCAAACACTGGACCACCAAACAGACAGCATACACCAGCTGATATGAGGCCCCCAACACACATACAGTAGAGGACTGCCTGGTCTGTGTTCACTCAGAGATGATGCACTTAACCCTCAAGAGACTGGAAGCCCCAGGGGGTTTAGAGGTCAGGTGGGGTGGGGGCACGGGGCATCCACATGGAGATGGGGGTGGGGGTGGGGAGGGAGGTGTGGGATGTGGAACAGTCGGAGGGTAGATGGGGGGGTACGAGGAATGGAATATGGATTGTAAAAAATAAGTTAATTTTTAAAAAATGACTTTCCAAAGCAAACTAAGTTTTTGTTTTTGAAAGGTAGTTTGATACACAGGAAACTTTACTTTTCTTAGAATAATGACATGATAATGAGATTTTCTATTCCTCCAGGCATGTCACTCTGCACACGCTTTCATGTGCATTATTATCAAAATGATGTATTATATTAGTTCCACATACTTTCATTTCTAAGGATGTTTACTAGAGGATGAAGTCCACAACTCATCATATTATGACCTCAATTAAACTTCTTTACTTTTGAATGATGCGTACTTGAACGTCATGGCTAAGCATTGCTACTCACTTCAGCCACAGAACCTAGTCTACACTGTGCTCCCTTCCTGAGCTGATGGAAATCTCCCTAGGTAGGTAGCAATTCTTTCAAGAGGCAGAATGTAGACATACAGCAAGCTTTGACTGTCTCAATGCTTCCACGTCTATGAGTTCTCTTTCATGGTGGTTTTGAATATGCTTGGCCCAAGGAGAAGCACTATTAGATTACAAAATAAGTGAATTTACTACTTTTGTTAGAAGTGCTTAAAAACATAACCATACGTATTATTAATGAGTTTCTTATGTTCCTTTATAAAGCAAAAGTTTTTAAGACATTTATTTTTAACAATGTACATGTGCGTGCAGATGTGTGTCTATGTGCGCACATAAGTGCAGATACCCATGGAGGCCTGCAGTTACAGGTGAGTTAGGAGCTGCCTAATGTGGGTTCTGAACGAGCAGCGTGCTCTTTAGCACTGAGCCAGGTCTCCAGCCCTCTTACGTTCTCTAAAAACTATTTTTAAAGCTACTTTTACTATTTTCATCTCTATCTCAAGATGATCTTAGAGATTTTACAGATGGTCTACAACTTTTTCAAATAGTTCTTAATGTAGAACTATAAATGACTAAATATGATATAAGCAGTAGTCAACAGATCATACAGTAATTCATAACTAAGTAGAAAATGTTAACCAAAGTAGTATTAGTCAGCATGATAATCCACCTTGGGTATGTCACTGTAATGAGACAGGCATATGAGATAGTTTAGGCTAAGACCATGCACGGACGGATGCACACATGCACACTTCTTATAAAGTACTCGCTATCCTAGTTCCTTCAGCTGCACATAATATGTACACATACTCCTCTCCAAACAATAAACCTAGCAATCTCCAAACCTCCACACATCAGGCTACATGTACTGCCATCTCTGAGTAATAAAACATATTTTTCCACCTCTAACAACAATCAAATAGACAGATTCTATTTTAAGTGCATTCCTAATGAATCCAGTTAGAAAAATATAAGAGCAGACTTGGTTGGTGGCACAATAAGGCAAACTGTGCCCTTCAAATAAAAAATCCCCTAGGTACTGTCTGATGTCTACGTATATAGCATATGATGAACAAAGATATCACTGAAATCAGATGCATTATGGGAATGAGTTATGCACAATAGGAAAAATGAATATATGATCTATCAAAATAGAGAACCATCCAAACTACACCCCTTAGTAACTAGTCCCTCGGTCTTAGAAGGCTACTACTGCTGTGAAAGACTTTAGTCTGTTTAGCATTCCAAATCACAGTTCATCATCAAAGGAAGTCAGGACAGGAACTCAAGCAGGGCAGAGACCCGGAGGCAGGAGCTGATTCAGAAGCCATGTGCTGCTTACTGGATTGCTCCCATAGCTTTGCTAAGCCTAGTTTTTTAAGAGAAGCCAGGACCACTACTACAGTGACAGCACCAGCAACAATGGGCAGGGCCAATCCATATCAATCACTCATTAAGAAAATGCCTTACAGCTGGATCTTATGGAGGCATTTTTCTCAACTGAGGTCCTCGTCCATCAGATGACTCTAGTTTGTGTCAAGCTGACATAAAATTAGCCAAGACACACTCTTTCCTTTAGACTCCACAAAAAGGGACTTAAGGGCCCTTAAGCATACTCATTCATGTGGTTTTCTGCCCCATTTCAGTAAATTTGACCTTTTCTACAGCTTTGCTTTAAATAAAGTTTTTCTGCTAATCTGTAATCTGTGTGAGCCTTTATTTCAATTCTCTGAATAGGAGGCCAAAAACCTTGAAACACCTGACCCAGAATACCTGAAACACTAATGACAAACCTTTTTAGAAAGATTAATCTACAAAAGCCTCAGTTTTTTTGTTTTTAAAGTGATGAAGGACATCTTTTTTATTTCATTAATTAATTAATTAATTAATTAATCTACATTCTGATTGCAGCTTCCCCTCCTTTTCCTCATAATCCTTCCCTCTTACCCCCTGCCTCCCATCCCCCACTCCCTTTCTCCTTAGAGAAGGGGAAGCCTCCCATGGATATCAACCCACCTTGGCATGTCAAATTGCAGTAGGAGTAGACTGATCTCCTCCTGTTGAGACTAGACAAGGCAGCCCTGATGTAGAAACTTAAGGATTCTTTGGAGAGTAAGTTGTGTTAGATGGTGTTTTGCTGGGGCAAACACGTGAAGGAGTATTTTCCTGAAGTGGACACAGGTGACTGACTAAGGCAGACTTGTGAAGGCACGTTTCACTGAAGCAGACAAAGGAGAGGATGTTCTGCTAAAGCAAGCATATGAAAGGACACATAGTGAAGAATTCTTTGCTACCAACATTTGAACGTATTGGTCCACCTTACACTTCATAGTGGAGCTTCATTTGTCAGGACTCTGCGGACTTGGACTTGGGCTGATTGGATGCACGTGCTGAGGCAAGGCACGTGGAGGACGTGTGATGTTTGGAGAGTATAAATAGGACTCCAGGAGTGACAGCTTGGCTTGCTGGGACAGCTAGCTGTGCAATGCTTGTGGATCTCCCATCTTCTCTGATCTTCACTTCCCTGAGAGAGGTACAGCTGAGAACTTCTCCTGGTTTCCTTGTTGGTCCCTCCTGCTGACTGGAGTGGAGGCTGAGGCCTGACTGTCTTTGCTAGGTCATGTTACCACTGTTGCTAACCCAACTTTACTGAACTGGACTACTGGTGCATCCATGAGGTGTTTGTGAGTGGATCGAGGTGCAGTTGCCTGCTAACCTGTGAACTGACAACACAATTTCCAGACAACAGAGAAAGTATCCCCATTCGATTGGCCTCTGATACATTTTCTTCATTGATGATGGATGTGGAAGGGCCCAGTTAATGTGAACTGTGCCATAAGATCCTATATTTGTGAGTTCTATAAGAAAGCAGGCTGAATAAGCTATGGGGAACAAGCCAGTAAGCAGTACTCCATCATGGCCTCTGCTTCAGCACCTGCCTCAAGTTCCTTCCCTGACTTCACTCCATAAAGGAGTGTTACTTGAGAGTGGTAAACTCAAACAAACCACCAACCAACCCTTTCATCCCTAGGTTGTTTATGGGCATGGTGTTTTATCACAGCAGTAGAAACCTTAACTAAAAGAATAGCACTACTTTTTGAATTGCAGATTTGAACACATTAATAGATTATGAAACTCATCCTCTGGACAGTAACAAAAGGGAAATCTCACTGCCAGAGGATGTAGTATTTGTTAAGTACTTTTGAGAAACTTGTGTGTGTGTGTGTGTGTGTACTAGATTGCATTGTAAGTGGTTTTTTTAAGCTTTATATTTATATTTATTTCTATTGTATGAATGTTTTGCCTGCATGTATGTCTGTGTGCCTGGTCCCTGTGGAAGTCAGAAGAGGTCACAAATCCCAGGAATAGGAGTTACATGTGAGCCACTGAATAGTGCTGGGAATTGAACCTGGGTTCTCTGTGGGAGTAGCCAGTGTTTTTAACTGCTAACTCATCCATCTCTCCAGCCCCTGTAACCTGTTTTGTTTTGTTTGTTTGTTTATTCTGAAATACTGTAAAAACAAACAAAACCCCTGAAAACTTCTGTGGTGAAATGGTAACATGAATCTTAATTCTCAGTTTTCACAGGCAAATTTCCCAAAATTTCCAAATTTTCCCTTGCCTTGGCCAGGATATAGCTGCTAATGCTGTATATTTTTCCAATATGTGAGAATAAGTCTTTGTGAGGCTCAGGTTAGTCTAAGGATGAAGCATGACCTTAATGTTTCTTGGAAAACAAATTCCACTGAGATAGGTATCTCAGAAACTCCAATAAATTTCAGATTATTAAGGTACAAAACAGCAATAGATATCTGTGGACTAAGAGAAGGCAAAAAAGTACATACTCAAAGGTTACATAATGAGTGTCAGAGCTGGCAGAAAAAACTTTTGCCTCCTGGACCTCAACTCATAGACTGCATCAAGTCATCAGACCATGAAATTGTGGTTTGATCATAACCTCAACTAATTGTAAGTGCAATTAAAGATTTTTATGAGAGTTCATAAAACTCTCAGAAACAAACAATAATTCAGTGTCTATTTTTGTAATTTAAGCATGAATTACGCTAAAGATCATCTGGTTTCTGAATATAAAATTTCTAATTTGTGTAATTTAAGCACATGTTCTCTTTGCAAAGTTTTGGTTTTGTTACACAAGATTTATTCTTCAATTCACTGTTTCTTGGTTGAAACTAAACTGTTACCAGATCTAGATCACTACTTGACATTTGGGATGCTTATGAACTGCTGTGTGGAAGCTCCAAACAGGATATTTATTCAATGGACAGTTTTGAGATATCAGAATGAAGTTTAAACATTATTAAAGGACTTTGTGTACTCCCTTAAATAACTACTCCCTTAAGTCAGCACATGAAATAGAAATCAGAGAATTCAAGTTTCTAGTTAAGTTTGTGAATGAGTCAGGGACTTGAAAGCCAGTCCCTCTTGCCTCTAAGTTTGATTAGCTAAAACAACTACTAGAAAAAAGACAATGTTAAGAGATAAGGTTTTGTTTTGTGCCAATGTTTCCACTGAAGTTAACTGAGTTCTCCTTCATCCTTGTGTTTTTATTGTTGTGGTTTCCTGGTTTGTTTGTTTTCCTCTTTCCCCCACCATTACTTAACCACAGGAATCAGTAGACAATGTAACAAAGGGAAAATTATAGGTTTAAATATGGAAAATGAAGTAAATTTGCCACTCATTGCAAATGACATAACTTATAATCAGAAATTCAAGAAGGAATACAAACAATTAGAGAATTGTAAGGTATTAGAGTATAAATTTAGTATACAAAAGAACATAGAAAAGCAGTATTAATGAAAATACAATTTAGAATCAGACTCTTGAAAGTAAAAGGCCTGATCCATTCACTCGTTTCAGATGGCAGAATCACAGAAGGTTGATCTGCACAAGAACCCCAGGCTGACTTCTGGGTTTCACAATGGATTTGACAAGCTTTCCGACCCTAACCTTTCTTTACCTTACAAAACAAACAGCTACTTGGAATGATGACCAAAAAAAAGGGAGAAATATCTAACAAGTTCAACCAATGTTAAGAAATGTGAAAAACGCCTGTGGTGGTGGTGCACGCCTTTAATCCCAGACTTGGGAGGCAGAGGCAGGTGGATTTCTGAGTTCAAGGCCAGCCTGGTCTACAGAGTAAGTTCCAGGATAGCCAGGGCTACACAGAGAAACCCTGTCTCGAAAAACCAAAAAAAGAAAAAAGAAAAAGAAATGTGAAAAACAAAAGCAAACAACAACAACAATACAATTTTAGCAGTGCCAAAGAATGTGAATGGATACAATACACCCACATCATGACTAGAAAACATATTCACTCACTGACATATAGGCAGACTACAAAGTATGTATGCTGTAGATTATTATAGTAAAAACGATGCTGTGTGTGAAGGCTCACACCTGTGATCCTAATACTTCAGGAGGCTGAAGCAAGAGGATAGCCTAGGCCAAACCGTCAGTTCTAGGACAACCTCTAGCTCAGTGCTTCTCAACCTTCCTAAGGCTGTGACCCACCATAAAATGATTTCATTTCTACTTCATAACTGTGATTCTGCTGTTATGAATTGTAAATATCTAATATGCAGAATGTCAGATATGCAACTCCTGAGAAAAGGTTGTTTGATGCCTGCTCCACCTAAAGGGTAGAAACCCACAGGTTGAGAACTAGTGTTGTATCTCAAGAATAACATAAATAACTTAGTCTTCGTGAACAAGATAAAAACACCCAAAAAATGCAAAGAACCAACCAAGAAAAGAATCAGTTACTGTAATCTGTGGAGAAGCAATGATTATAACTAAGGAAATGACTAGTGAGAAGAGGCCACTGGAAGACCAGAAGCACCCTGGCAGCATACACCTTTTTATCTTTCTTGTGGCCCCTTGCTTTTTCCCTACTCAGACGAAGTTATAAAATCTAAGAAGACTGGCCGGCTGGGAGGACTCTCCTTGCAGACGCGGCCCGAGTGCAGAGTCCGGAGCTGCGGCGCAAGTCATGGCTGGACAAGCTTTTAGGAAGTTTCTTCCCCTCTTTGACAGAGTATTGGTTGAAAGGAGCGCCACCGAAACCGTAACCAAAGGTGGCAATTATGCTTCCAGAAAAGTCTCAAGGAAAAGTATTGCAAGCAACAGTCGTGGCTGTGGGGTCAGGCGGGAAAGGAAAGGGTGGAGAGATTCAGCCTGTCAGTGTGAAAGTTGGAGATAAAGTTCTTCTCCCAGAATATGGAGGCACCAAAGTAGTTCTAGACGACAAGGACTATTTCTTATTTAGAGATGGCGACATCCTTGGAAAGTATGTTGATTGAAATCGCTGTTGAAATGGAGTCACATGAAGCTGCCCATTCCACTGATGTTCTGACTATTTCATCATGTAAATAATTTCCGTGCCTCTCTTTTATAATAAATGGATGATGCCTAAACTGACAAAAAAAAAAAAATCTAAGAAGACTCACTACATAACAGGATTTTCTTTGTTGTTTGTTTATACCCAGTCTAGCCTTGAACACTCCATCTTCTTGTCTCCCTGACTGATGGGATTATAAGCAATGTGAGCTTTATACCAGTTTTCAGTGGACATATAAACAAATTTAGCTTAATGGTCAAATTTTACTAAAAGTAGTAAAGATTATACATGTGCACACTTCTGTAGAAACGCGTGGCTATCCCACTGGAAGCAATATTAAGGGTAACTGGTATGCACGTACATCAGGCTTCCAGCAGCGAATGAAACTATAAACCAGCTATTTAAAATCTTCCACATTTACGCAAATAGTTTTTTCATCTTTTCAGTGACAAGTCTGAAGTAATAATCTCCTCTTCCTTTACCAAATTCAAAAGGAGACGACACATTTCTAAAGAATCATCATTTTCCATATATCTCATGTCAATCACAGCAGACAGACTTCTGAATGATTGCAAATGCTTAAGTAACATTAAGTTGCTCTATGTGCAACTAATGATACCTTTCATTCGGAAGAGCGGAAAGTGTGTCTCCCTACTTTCATTTGCCCCACTTACAGGAACTTATCTACTTTGTACTAAAAGACAAACGGCATATCAAGTTAGATTTTCTTTTCTATCAATCATAAGCACACTTTCACTATTTTGGTAAGACTATGTCCTGTTACCAGAGGAAAGAGACAAGCTGATAAGTGCTTTAGGAAACCACTACTGTTTAGAATCAGACTTTTAAAATTAAAAGACCTCATCCATTCACTCCTCTCGGAGGGTCAAAGGATGGTACTCACAGAGGGTTGATGAGCACCAGAACCAGCTCCCCAAGGTGCTCTCCTGGTTCACAATGCTCTATAGAGTTGACAGGCTTTCCCTCCCTAACCCTTACCTAATAAAACAAATCCCTCTCATATGCAGACAGGACACAAAGCACTTGCTATGCATATGCATGATCTCACAGCTTTGCAAAATAATTATATCCAATCTTAAAGTAGAAAAACAAGGCTGAGGAGAAGGGAGATGGCATAGTATCAGAGAGCTAAGGAGTCAGAAGAGAAGTAGGTCTTTCAGCTTTCAAGGTCACTACACCTCCTTCATTACCAGTTATTGTGGGCAGCCAAACTCTAGAACTACTATAATTCATCTATTCTCCCTCAAAAAGAAGTTCTTAACACAGTAAGCATTCAGGTAAAGAATCCTAGAATGAGGATATCTGGGGCATGTCTAAATGTTTTACTCTAATAATAACTCTTAAAAGTCATTCATTATTATTAGAGAGAGAGAGAGAGCAAAAGTGTGTAAGAAAAAGAAAGAAAGGAAAGAAAAGTGGAGATAGAGATGAGGCCAGGGTGTATGTAGAAGTCAGAGGATAAGTGTATAGACTGGTCTTTCCTTCTAACTTAGCTAGATTTCCAGGATCAAACTCTTGTAGTCAGGCTTATATGGTAAGGGCTTTTACCTGCTATCTCACAGGCACCAGCAATTTAGTTTTTGGTTTTTTTTTTCATGTATAGTATCTCTTTACAACATACAACAAACACCGATGCTGAAGCAGGAATCATGCTATGACTGTTTTATAAATGTGATAATAAAGTTTAGTAGTGTCTAACATATACTAAAAAAAATAAAAACATCAGGGCTGAAGATATAGATCTGTGGTTAAAGACACTCTTACAAAGGACTCGGGTTCAATTCTCAGCACCCACATAGCAACTTACAACTGGCAGTAAGTTCCAGGGGATCCAACACCCTCACACATACATACATACATTCAGGAAAAAACACCAATGAACATAAAATAAAAATAAGTATTTTTTTAAAATTCTCTTTAAAAAATAAAAACATTGCTGAACAAGTAAGACTCAAATAAGCTATCAGTTGTCAAAATTTATGACAGAACAAGGATAAAAAAAATTAGACCTCTAATAATTCTAAAACCAGTAGACTCTTCAAAAATAAACCACAACTATCTTTATATACTATTTTCATAATAATACAATGAATATAAGTACAATACTAATTAGGTAAAGTTAAAGATGGTGTGGCAGATAACTTACACAAGTACCATATATCTTTTTTTTTTTTTTCCTTGGTTTAGCCCTGGCTGTCCTGGAACTCACTCTGTAGACCAGGCTGGCCTTGAACTCAGAAATCTGCCTGCCTCTGCCTCCCAAGTCTGGGACTAAAGGCTTGCACCACCACCACCCAGTGGCACATTTCTAAGTTACCTTTTGTTAACATAATGACAATGGATTGTATAATGACAGAGCTAGGGAGAGAAGTTATTCACTTAATATCACATTTTTAAGCTGCCTTTAGTTGGAGTAATGAATAGGATCAGAAGACCACAGGCACTGTTAACTAGTCCTGGGAGCTTATTAATTCGTGCACGCAATTTTTTTTAATGATATCAGCTGCATGGTTAACAGCTAGTGGACTCCTTTATTCACATACTGAATATATATTGGATGCCAGCCATGTACAAGGTAGACCACATTTATCAGTTGGTATAAAAGATACAACACATATTTTCTTATAATCATGACCCTTACAATCTAAACTGGAAGATGTATTTGTAGGCAGTTACAAGAGTAGTGGCCAGTGTTCCATTAACGACTCATGCTATGTTGTGGGCACTGCAGTGCACACAATTTTAATGCAACTAGACAGACATTTATTTCCTGACTCCCTCATCTAACAGTATTTACTGAGTGTTCACCAAGAGGCAGAAGCTAGAACAGTTTCCAACAATGCTACAGGCACATTCAAAATCTCCCCTTTTCTCTAGGACTTTGCAGGTGAATTCTGGTCCCCATCTAACAGCTGAGATTGGAGGCTCAAAAACAGTAAACGGCTTAACTAGGCAGATAAAGCAGCAGTCATTTCCCAATGCGAGGGGATGACTACCTTCATGCACATGGGTATCTCTTTGTCCTACAGCAATTTACTCAGAGAGAAATATTTCATCTTGCAGGGAAGCTCCTTGTGATTCGGGATGTTTTAAAATAAGATGACATCCTACCTTACAAGGAAGACCTTTAAAACTCAGACAGCAAACAACTAGCTTAAAAGCTTCAGACGCTCCCAGTCTCCCCTCCCCAGTTTATATAAGCAGTAAGTACTACTTGAAGGTAACACTCTAAGACAAGTTGCACTCCCTAGAAGCTCAGACCAGCTATGCTGCCTGAGTGGAAGAGATACTCAGGCATGTCTTCCGCAAGTCTTCTGGGGGAAGTAGATGTTTGTCACATCTCCTCAGGAATAGTGCCACACAACACTTTGTTTCTATATTTCTATGAGTCAGTATCTACCTCTCAATACCAAGCCTAAACAGGAATCCAGCTTTTGAGGCTTCAAAACAGAAAAATAATTATTAAAGCAACATTAAAATGCAAACAAAATGACTGGAAAGGTGTAGGCTAAAATGTGTTCAGTGGTTAGTGAAGGCAATTTTTTTTTCTTCATTATGCTTCTCTGTACCATAAAGTATATTGCTATCAGGAGTCAAAATAACATATCAGGAAATCTTTTAACACTTCAAATTACTAACACTATGTTTTTCACATTTCATGCTGATAGTCTTCCTGCCATACCGAGAGAATATTTTTAATTGAGACTACTAGGATCTTACAGTCATTGTTTGACAATACTGCTGCCTCAGTGCTGGGACACTTCTACATGAAGGATCCAAAAACTGGTTAAGGTCCTGGACTACAAAGAGGCTCAAACAAAAAAATCCAAATGTCTAATTTCCCTACTTCTTTTAAGGCCTACTGTCAGTTATTTCATACTTATGAGCCCCTAATACATACTTGACTCCGACCCAAGAGGTCTACCTTTCCTATTCCTCACATTCTTAGAGTTTTCTATTAGAGAATACGTTATTTGTATGATTTGAATGAGTTGCCCCACCCCCCAGACTCATATTTGAATGCTTAGTCCCAGTTGGTAGAACTGTTGGGAGGGACTAAGAGAGGTGGATGCATTGGTAGAGGTATGTCAGTGTGGGTAGGTTTTGAAGTTTCAAAAACCTGTATCATTTCCAGTACCTCACGCTTGTGGATGAGGATGTCAGCTCTCAGCTACTGCTCTAGAGCCTGTCTGCTGCATGCTTCCTGTGCTAAGGTCATGTGCATTACCCTCTGGAACTGTGAAGTCCCAATAAACTCTTCCTTCTGTAAGATGCCTTGGTCGTGGTACTTTACAGAAAAATAACTAAGCCAATCTGTAATAAGATATTACACTTGAAATAAAGATGAAGAATAAAAAAGAGGTGAATTCTTAACCATTTTGTTTCATAAAATCATAATAGAACATACAAACCATCTCCTTTGGGTCAGAAAGAATAACTATATTACTCCTCAAAAGTTAATAGGAAAATAGAGGTGATGACAGGAAATAAAAGTGTAAGGTGTGAGTCAAGCTATGGGCTCAGTGCCAGGTAAAACCACTTTTAACAATAATCAGCACACCTTGATTCTCAGCTCCAAGAATGCCTGAGAGTCATTACAGAGGCACGAACTTGTCACCTTACATCTTGCTATCCTCAGACCAAAACTCCAGCAATAAAGCTCAGAGGAACTGAAAATGTCCAATCTCTTGATTCAGGGCAACTCTAACCCATTATGTTACACTTTAATCTGCTCTTTAAGCAGTGACAAGATTTCAGTGCTGTAGTAGTGATGTTTTTTAAAGTGGCATTTTCTCTAAAACTTAAAATACAATAAAGTAGCTAAACAGCCAATGAGTAAGAAATATGAAATCAGACATATTTATGAGCTATACTATATCACTACTTCATATTTTATTCATCATTTGCAGCAGTTTGCTTTAATCAGAAAGCTGCTTTTACAACATACTAGTCTACCTTTATGACTTCATATAACTTCCAACCATTTTCAAGTAAAAAAGAAAAGATGTACGTTAATCTAGATTAATCAAATTAGAAAATCAACTCCTAGTCAAGTGAGGTGGCACATAACTTTGGTCCCAGCAGTTGAGAAGCAGAGGCAGATGGATCTCTCTGAGTTTGAGGCCAGCCTGGTCTACAAAGTAAATTCTAGGACAGCCAGTGTTAGAGAAACTTTGTCTCAAAAAAAAAAAAAAAAAAAAAAAAAAAC
>JADRCD010232840.1:790-13925 GCA_019843815.1 Montemys delectorum
TAGTTCCTACTACTTACTACTTTTGTAGTCAATCAACTGAGATAAGGTAAAATGAATATTCTTTTGAAGAACATCACAGTGAAAGGACCCAGGAAAAACAAAGTGTCTGCTAATGGGAGACACAAAAAAATCATAAAGCTTTAAAAGAAAGAACGATAGTAAGGGGTGTGGCTGGGGTCACTGCTTGGAAAAGGAAGGAGGAAAGACCACACTGATGAGAAAGGGGATATGGCAAGAAGGCTGTGTGGAGGACATGATTTGCACCAAAGCAAAGAAAGAGGCCAGCCCAGAAAAGGGTGAGCAGGTCCCTGGGTTCACTTTGTTGGCTGCTGAGCATGAGTCCAGTCCAGATTCCGAATCTTGGCTCCGTCAGCTCCCTGCCCTGCTTGACCTCATCTCTTACAAGAAGGTAACAGTGTCTGTCCTGTCTGTACTCCAAGGCGGCCGAAGCTTGGGTTTATACTCAGAGAATATTTTGAGCCCTACAGGCAAGGGCAAAGAACATCAGGAAAACACAAAGTACAATTACGTGACTTTCCCCCTCATATTTTCTCCTGTCTTTTCCCATTTTGGCTGTGATTTTTTTAAAAAACAAATAAACAAACCTGGTGGCTTATCCCTCCCTCTCATTAAGCTAGCCTCATTGGCCATTTTAGACACATCTGCATCAGGGGTAGTCCTAAGACTATCCTCTACATTGAAAGTCAAGGTCAACATGAAAGTAATGGTCTACTATTCTACAAAATATCTCAGTTATCCTTGCTAGACTACTAAAGGGATTTGTGAGTCAAATTTACTCTAAGAAAAACAAAAAGCAGACCATCTCAGAGTCTTTGAGGCAAGAAGAAAAGATAATAGGTAAGGTTCTGACAGGAGGATGAATAAAAACCCAGAGAAAAATGTACTTTTTCTGGGTCCACAGAATCCAGTCTTCTTTCATAACTCTTGTGCTTTAGTCTAACTTAATTCTATTTTAGTTTACCTACAGTGCTAAGTTATGGTAAACATGGAGAAAACAGGATGATTAAGGAAAAATTTACTACTGACCTAGACTAAAAACATGAAAAACATTCAGAATGAAGTTCAAGTCTCTCCATAGTTTAAAGATGACTGTATTATGGAACATAATAAACATAACTTCAAAATAAAAAACATCCTTTTGGTTTTGGGTGCTAGGAATCAAACCCTGGACTTTGTGTACAGGGAGTGTTTTCTCTACCCCTATGTCCACTCCAGCCTGACAAGCTCCAGGCAGAAGTCATGTGACTCGAACAGCCTGCAACTCATTGCCAATTTGTCTCCCCAATGCCCTGACCCACATGCCTGTGTCTCCCTGGATTCTGATTCTTTTTAAGGTAATCCTGCTATCCCACCACTGCACCAGGTAGTGCAGTTGACTTTCTCTACTCCTACCTGGTCATTGCTCCTAAGGAAGAGGAAGGGTCATATCACCATAAACCTCTGATCACAATTTTGTCAGCTGGTCTGTTCATACATCACCTTGTTCTATGTGTGTTTCTGCTTTAAAACACATGATTTAATATACTTCCCACTTATTAACATCAAACACATGGCCAACAGCACTGTCACTCATGCCTACTTGAAGCTTCCTAATAGATGTGTGTTCTTATTTCTTTTTCAAGATTTATTTATTTAGCTAGTTTATGTAAATGAGTACGCTGTGACTATCTTCAGACATACCAGGAGAGGGCATCAGGTCTCATTACAGATATGTGGTTTCTGGGGATTGGACTCAGGACCTCTGGAAGAACAGCCAGTGCTCTTAGCCACTGAGCCATCTCTCCAGCCCAATCAATACATGTGTGTTCTTAACAGGCAAATGACTTTTGTACTTGGGAAAAGCCAGAGTGTCAGCTCCGTGCATGAGGGAAAAGTAGAAGATGCACACACATATGAGAAACATAATAAAGCAGACCACGGGAAAGAAGTTTCCTTTCCTTTGTTTTTATAGTTGAAAACTAAAATGAGGCAGCGTCAGGTGTCTTGGCCCTATCTTTCATCCCAATATACTCAGGAGGCAGAGGCCAGGGGATCTCTGCATTTGGGGCTAGCCTGGTCTACAAAGCAAGTTCTAGGATAGCCAGCCTAAACAGGCTACTGTCTTAGGTATAAAGAACAAAGAAAAAAAAAAAGGAAGAAACAAGAAGGGAGGGTGTCAGCTGATGTCTTCTCAGCTGCTCTGTTTCCTTCAGGCATCTCCTTTCCAACACCTTGTACACAAACTCGCACAGCAGCCAAAGTTCCACCATTCCCAGTTTGGGGGTGCTAGCAAACACAGAAATGTGAACCCAGTTAACAGTACAGATCAATTGTACTGTGACATGGATTTCACATAAGGGCTGTTTTGATTAATATAACCACAATATTGTTGTTGTTGTTGTTGTTGTTTTCAAATAAAATTTTTATTTAAAATTTTTATTACATTTATTTATAGCCTGCGTGCATATGCAGGCATGCATGAATTTGCACATGTATACGGAGGTTGGATGACAACTTGGGGGAGTTCCATTCTCTCCATCCATCGTGTGAATCTCAGGACTGAACTCAGGTCACACGGTGTGGCAACAAGTGTCTTCACTCACTGAATCGTCTCACTGACCCCTAGAATCTTCTGCGTCAGTAACTTTAAATGGCGCTGTCATTCAGACCTTGTCCACTGCGCTTTGTGTTGATTGTGCCTGAGGCTGGCTAAGGAAAGCTGTGAGTGATTGCAAGTGTTCTATCTGCTATTAGTACAGAAATAGAAAGTACTTTAAAAATCTATAAAACTTTTTCCATTGGGTCTACATGTTAGAAAAAAGTCTGTGTTGTTCCAACATGACTCCGTATGATATTGTTAACATGAGAAAATTGATTCTTCACATCCTTGGATAGTTGTTAGCCCCCCCACTGTGCTGTTGACAGTTTTACTTCCATTTTTATATTAAACAGTCTTAATAGACATTTTGTAGCTTAATGTTTACTTAGCAAATACCTAGTAGTGGCATCTCATCTCACAATAAAACTAATCCTCCACAAATGGTGGTTTAAAAATTTTTTAGAGCTGTAAATTCAGCTAATTTCTCAAGCCCTTGGCCCTTCTTCTCCCTCTCCACTTTCCAGTCACTTGAGTGACTCTTTGATGCGTCTCCCAAAACACCTTCTCTGTCACTGGGCTTTTAAGCTTTCTGTCCCCTCTGCCTAGAGTGCTTATTCTCCAAATGGTGATATGCTTGACTTGTCATCATCCAAATCTCAATTTGAATTTTAAAAAATATATTAGCATTCAAAGGAACAAATTTCTATGTAGCATTTTTTTTCTCAGTTCAACTCTTATCCATTGGAGCCAGTGCTTGAAAACTCCTTATGCTCATTATTTTTGCTGTGTAATTTGGATGATTATGCATTGAGTCTCTCCAAAAGAAAAAGAAACAACCGAAGAGGGAGCAATTTGAGAAAGAATCAGTTCAGTGTAGGGCCTGATAAAGCCGAGAGAGAATCCGTTGCTTACCTGAACTGAAGAAATCCAACCCAGCAAAGGGATATCAGGAAACAGCAAATACAAAGAGGGCTGAAGACACGGGGAATAAAGTTACAAGATTCACAAGGCTACTCCCTAAGGTTACACAGGCAGTGAACAAATGACATAATGAAACAAACAGGGGACCTTGCTTTTGGAATTGGGAAGCTACAGGTGACCAAGACTAGAGCTTCAAGCCCAACTACAACAGTTTGACTAGAACACAGTGTCTGTCATCATTAACAGAGTATAGCCCTCTGGAAGGCAAAGCCCAATCACCAATTCTTCTAGCTTCTTTGTGTGAACTCAGGGTGGTACTACACACATGGTAGGTTCTTTCCTAAACGCATATGACCAGTAGATGAGAAGATGAGGGCATGAGAGGACAATGAAGACTAGAGAAGGCAGGCATGAAGGAGAAAGGAGAGAGAAGTGGAGAAATGCAGGAAGGAAACCAAAGAGAAACAGAAGGAAAGATCCAACCTTGTGTAGACATGACTCAGTTGTTTTCAGAGTGGAAACGTTGAACAGATTTGTGGGTGGAGGCAAAAGTAACACAAAGAGAGACAGATCTAAATACGAGGTTCTTTGTGATGATCTTGTTACATAGTAATGTACATGCGATGGTTTTGTTACATAGTTATTCCCTTTTAATTGAAACGTCCCTCCCGGAGGTATGGGGAGACTTACAAGTCTCTGGAAGCTAACAAAATTTAGGGCTCGAGGAAACTCACAAAACTTAGAACACTCAGGAAGCCCATAAAGTTACAAGATTCATGAGGCTGCTCCCAAGGTTATGTAAGCAGTAAACAGATGGGAGACACTTAAGTGAAGCTGCCTACAACTTGGACAGTTTCAAAGATGCCCCTTCCATGAGTCATTGCCCCAGCACCGCTGGGCTTTTTGCTGATGCAGCCGGCTTGAGATCCTCTTGTTCCTGCCTTGCCTTTCCCATGACCCAGTAATTAATTCCAGTAAGCTCACGGAGTCACCAAGGTAGGCTTAGGTGGGGCCTGTTCTTTAGACTGTGCCCTATCTGTGGTGAATAGACATTTGTTCATATCTCCTCCCAAAACCTTATACAGCTGACATGAGGAACTATCAAAAAAAAAACGTATATTATAATTCAATGAAAACTAAATTTTGTAAGAGAGAAAGTCAATGACAAGTCATAAATTGCTTATTACTGAAGATCTGAAGTGTCATTACTCCATACCCCCCCTTTTTTTTTGTTTTGTTTTGTTTTGTTTTTCGAGACAGAGTTTCTCTGTGTAGCCCTGGCTGTCCTGGAACTCACTCTGTAGACCAGGCTGGCCTCGAACTCACTCTGTAGACGAGGCTGGCCTCGAACTCAGAAATCCACCTGCCTCTGCCTCCCAAGTGCTGGGATTAAAGACGTGCACCATCACAGCCAGCTCCATACCATTTTTTAATTGGTTTAATATTATAGGTAAGTGAAGTAACTAATATTTGGGCTGGTGAGATGGCTCAACAGGTTCAGGTAATTTCCCACCAAGTATGATGACCTGAGTTCAATCCACAGGACACACACAGTGTATTGAGAGAACTAACTCCTGCAAATTGTCCTCAGACCTTCACAAGCTTGCTATAGCATACACATCCATGTGCACATGTGTGCACACTTGCATGCACACACACATGCTTATACACACAAACAGAAATAAAATAAGTAAATTTTAATCTAATTTTATAATTTTGATTACAGTCTAGTAGTTTTAAACTGTTGTCTTTGTTCCCTATGAATTCTCCTTTGGAAGAACTTTACACACATTAACAATAAAACAGATTACTTTGAGGATGGGGGAGAAATAGGGCAAAGAATAAGAATAAATATCGCTCTCACATAGATACATGACTGCTTTACTGGCATCAAAATTGATAAAGATTATTAAAATAAATGGAAACTCAGGATCTAAGATTGTAAACTAAACTTTGTCTATATTTTCTATAACCTTTGAGGAATGTAAGCATCTCTACATTACCCAAAGATGTAGGAAAAGTCATATTTTCCTCCAAAAAAACAAAAACAAATTCTAAACCAGTGATTCTCAACCTTCAATGTTGTGACCCTTTAATACAGCTGCTGTTATGAATTGTTACAGTGGTAGCTGGTTAATCAGATCTAAAGCTCTAATCTCCCCTGTGTTGCTAGGGCACAAGTTCCTCACTATCCAACCAGTGTTATAAATTCGTGAATGAAAGACACACATACATAGTCTTATATTTAATATGGCTTAATCAGCTCCATGGCTGGACCACTCCAAAACTTCCACGTTGCTAACACATCCCCTCCAACACTCCGGAGTTATTACTTATTAAAATCTATATTCTATCTTTGTTGTCCTAGACCCAGTTGGGGGCCCCCTGGGACTGCTCTTCCTAGGCTCTTACAAGTTGGCTGTCTCTCTGTCTCGAACTCCGGCTCTCCCTTCCCCCACCCCAGCATGGCAGTTCTGTCCTTCTTCTCTTGGTCCCCTTTACCTACAAAACCTAAAGTCCTGCCTATGTCTCCCTGCCCAGCCATTGGCCACCAACAATTTTATTTACCAACAAAACCCAACTGGGGGCAGGGACCCCTAGCATCTTATATATAGACATGCAAATTCCTGTGTAATTTTGGGAACCCAATTAGTGTAATACAAACAATAAACCAAATCCACGACAAATTGTAAGGTAAATAACTGTGGTTTCCAGTGGTCTTTGGTGACCCATGTGAAAGAGTCATTTAACCACCAGGTTGAGAACTGCTGTCTTGAGTCTAAAGGTCTATTGCTAATGTTGACAAAATTTCTTGTTTTCCCAAGTTGATCTGTGTGTAACATTTGTTTTGTATGTTCCTTCCTTGAGGAAAAGATCCTCCTGATTCCTCATGCTATTTTAAAATCTTATTTTGGCCTCTTCCCAAACTCAAGAAAACAACTCTTTCGTTTTACCTAATTAGAATCTTAGACAAAAACAGACAGTTCTGTTCCTAAAAAACTTGGTTCAAAGTATCACCCAATACCAGAGTCTGTGTCTCTGTTTTATGTGGTATTTGTCAGACCCAAATTCCGACATGACCATTGTTCCAGGAAGATAGAGTAGAGTGGGGGAGTGGGTTTTCATCTTCTACTGTGAGGGTTCCAGCAGTCTGGACAGCAAGCACCTTCATCTGCTTAAAATTTTTGCCCTTCCCCCTTTTTAACTTCTTGAAGGCTGTTAGAGTTTTCCTCAGCCGATCTAAGGTTTTCTCAGAAAACTTCTCCGCCAGTTTGTACTTTTAAAGCTCAGAACTCCCTTTTCCTTCATGCTTACCTATCACACCTTACCTAAACTTACCTACCCCCCCACCCCCTACCCCCCCCTCCCGCGACCTCCTTCCTGTGCCCCAGTCCCTTGGCACTAACTCGGAGCCCCTTCTCCAAAACACCATAAAAGCCAGTAAGACTTCAGACCATTTCCTAGGCGGGAGAATACCTTAGTAGGTACAGAAAAAGCTCTGGATTCCTTTGAGGGGGCGGGGGGGGGGGGTATGTTCTCAGCAGGTGGTGCACTAGCAGCTCCAGGAGCTGGAGCTAGGACAGAGAGCCCTGAAAGCTTCCCTTCTGACCTACGGTGTGGAAACTCTGGGAATGGGGCTCATAGGTGTTTTCAAAAGCACTCTGGGAGCTTCAGGAGTAAGTTGAGGGTGCTGTAGCTTATAGCTGCCATTTGTTCTTTACTCTCATTACTTGCTAGAATCAGCTGGAGAGAATTTAGATGCTCGGGTTGGTTTTGGCTGGACTGAGGAAGGATCCCAAGTTTATTGGGATAGTCACTTTATTTTCGCTCGAGGTGTTAAACACTGCACTACCTTCAAATAGGAACTACATGCACAGAACATTGTTTTTTGTTTTTTGTTTTTTTTTCTATCATGGAGGGTTAGTTGAGGGGTGCAGAGTGTGTGTAAATGGTACAATTTTCCTGGTTTGTTTAAAATATCAAGGTATCTTCTTAGCATGATTAAATTAGTCATGGACCCATACATAGAGCAAGTCTACATATTTAAGTTTTGCCACCACCTTCATTAAAACATACAAATGGAGAAACTCAGCGTGGCATGGGGCCTTCTTCCCAGCAACGTGGACATCTAGATTAGTGGCTGTATTTGTGGTTGAGAGATGCCTGGCTGGGTGCCTTCTCCCTTAACAAATTTAGCAACCCTTTAGGTTAGTGCCTTGGACAAGCAGCCTCCCCACAGCCTCCACCCCCCAAGTCCTCTGGAACCCGACTACAACCCTGCTAATGTCTTCAGACAAAGGCATCATTTTGCTCAAGGTTATTAATAGCAGCAAGTGTTAGAGACTCGGCAGACCGAATCCTGTGGGGAGAAAAGTCCAGGCCGGGTGTGGATTTAAGCATTACCATCACCTCATCAGGCCGTGTTTCTATTTTCTTTTCATAAGAACCAAAATAGATAGTGGAAAATACATGAATTACATCTTTTTCTCATAAAAATGAGACCTTGCTTTGGGGTTTAACTAGTGAAGTTTATCTTGGATAAAATAATATAAACAGCTATCTTTTGTGGCTGAATCTTCTACTTGCTTGCTGCCTGATGACTCCACTTATTTTTTTTTCTCTTTCAAACTTGAATAATCACATAACATTCTATTGCTCATAGAACCTCCTATTTTAAAGAAAATTAAGGGTCTAACCACAACAAGTTTCCATACTTTTTTATCTTATTTGGAAGAACTATCACGACTTTCTTCTAAGAAAATTAGCCCCAAATCCGTAGTTTTGTCATTACCTAGGGTGGCTACAGTTCAGAAGAGTCACTTGAAGACCAGCCTGTCTCCAGTGCTAAGTAACAGTAAACTGTAACAGATATCTGCTCTGGGCTATGCTGGCACTATAGTAACTGAGCATGAAAGGAGGATGGAAGAACCAGATGGTCATCCTCAAAGAGAACACACATCTGCTGTTTTTGCTAATGATGTCCTAGAGAGCTCTGGAATGGACATCCACCACAAAACTCTCTGCTGAGGGCTCCAGAAGCACTTCAGTTTGCCTCAATACATTGAACAAAACCCCAGATAAACAAAGTTGATGGAGATACTAAAAAGGCAATCTGAGGACTGGCTGCAGACATTCAACATATCTATTAACATGCCAGTGTAGTTAGGGAGCTGGGGTGGTTAGACATGCAACACGATTTTCAGAAACGGGACTGGAACTCTGCTCCCACAAGCTACTGACCTGCAGAGTCCAAAAGTAGCTCTGGAGAAGGTGGACACACTTGCATAAAGTTTCAAGGGATTGATACCTATCAGCAGACACAGGAAGGCATGACCAGTGGTAGGAAAAGACAAGGCCTCTATTCTAAAGCTCCTATAGTGTGCAAGTTTAGAGCTCCAAACTGCTCTTACTGCTCATTTAAAGTAAATATTACAAGAAGACCTACATACAGAGTCCTGGGCCCATGGGGGCTCACAGAGATTGAACCACCAACCAAAGGGCATGCAGGGGCTAGACCTAGTCCCAACTATATATGTGTAGCAAATGTGCAGCTTGGTTTTCATATGGATCCCCTAACAATTTAAGTGGGAGCTGTCTCTGATGCTGTTACCTGCCTTTGGATCCCTTTCCCCTAGCTGGGCTGCCTTGTCTGGCCTCAGTGGAAGAGGATACACTTAGTCCTGCTGAGACATGATGTGCCAGGGTGGGTTGGTACCCATAGGGAGCTTCTCCTTCTCTGAGGAGAAAGGGAAGAGGTAATGGGGAGAGGGGTGTTATTCGGGTGGGAGTGGACGGAGAGGAAGGAGGAGAGGCTGCAATCTGGATGTAAAGTGAATACATAGATAAACTAATGAAAAAAAATAAAGTAAGCAGCAGTAACGAGGCTGTTTGAAGTGTTAACATTTGAAAGTTAAAGCTGCTCTTTGATAATCTGCATCCTCTCCCAGTCCCCAAATTTCTTGCTTGCAGTATATCAAGGAGAGAGTTCAAGTTAGGGGAGTCTTCATTGTACCTAGTTTGACCAGGAGCAGGATTCTTCAATGCAGCCCTTCTAAAGTACAGGACCTGTCCTGATTTACTAGTAGCTCTCAGATCTTAACTCTAGCATATAATATACACAGAAAGACCTGTACTTATCCTAACTGTTGGCTGGGCCTTCATTTGGCAGGAAGCTAGATGGCATGCAGATAAACCATTTACTCAAAAAACTTTTGACTGTTGCAATTCTTGCAGATCAGAATTCACTGTTTAAGATTAGAGGACTCTGTCAGGAGCTCATATATAGGACAATAATAGGGTTTCATTGCAGGGAAGAAGAATTTAGTAAGACCTATGTTAACTATGAAATGACCAAGATTACCTGTGGAAGGAAAGAAATTACTGCTCTATTTCTCAACAGGCTAACTGAAGCTTTCAGGAAATTCACCAATATGGATCCCTCTCCCCTCCAGGACTAACCTTGGTTAACCAGTTGAGCCCATCATCCACAGAGGCTCAGAGGGACCTCAGACTATAAAGACTAAGCTGTTGAATGCCAGCTTCTTGTTGTTCGACAACCAAGCTCTGAAAGACTCAGAGAAGCAAGGAAACAGACCCATGGGTACCATTGAAGAGACTCAGCCACCAGGGGACTGCTAGATAGGTCTCAGATATCAAAATATAGAAACCAGACAAAGCCCTATGCTACTGAACACACTGATACACCAAATAGCACCCACAGCCATAAACAATGTGTAAAAAACCAGAGGCATAGCATTGGAGCATCGACTTTCCCTCTTCCTAGAAAAGGAAGGGGACAAGCCCTGTCATTACCACTTTATAAAATTGAAGATATGCAATGGGGCAGACTAGGTAGGAGACATAAGAGCAAAAGGCAGCCTTCTGGAGTCCTAAGAAGTAATCTTGTCTCTTTTAAAGATATTTATCTAAATATCTAAAGACATGTTTCTATTTTGTTTCAATAGGTATATATTGACTTAATATGAATGTGTCAAGTGGATTCATAAGAATTGTTTTCATATAACTATGTCCATTTGCCTAAGAAAGGATGAGTTAAATGCATACTGCCTTATAAACTCAAATAGTCTTCTTAAAGTCTAGTAAGATGGTAAAATCCAGTAAGATTACTAAGGCTATTAAATATGTCTTATAAATCCTTGAAATGCTATTTGTTTCTTAGGAACATTTATAGAATCATAAAAGTTGTATTAAGCTACAAAATTTAACATTGTCTACATCAGTTTTGTAAGAATTTGGTTCAAAAATAGATTTTAGAACAAAATTAAAATTTTATTTAAATTATTATAGTCAAGGTAATAAAAATAAAAGGACACAAAATACTTTGTTAATCAAAATACTACTAAATAATGTACCTTAAAAAATCCCTTTATCAGATGAACTACTGTGAATTTGTTTTCCATATTTTAATATAAAATGATAAATGTAAGATTTTTAAAATATTTGTTTTTAATTATGTAACTTAATTAGCTGGGGCAGACATTATGTGCACTTGAGTGTGAACTCTAAGATTGATATGAAGTTTGTGGTCTATATAAAATAATGGATGTAGGCAGAGGGGGCATTTGCAAAGTTTCTGTTATATTTCCTTTCCACAATGAAATTGCAGGAGTACAATCTCAAAAAGCGGTAGCATTCAGAATTCTGGTCAACCTATCAGTATGTAAAGGGAGGGAATTCTGGTCAACCTATCAGTATATAAAGGGAGGGAGTTCTGGTCAACCCATCTATATGTAAGTGGAAGGAGTTCTGGTCAACCTATCTGTATGTAAGGGGAGAGAATAAATATAGTATTGTCTTAACAAAAAAGAGAGATAACTAATATGTCACAAGTCTAGGATAATTTTTTAAATTACAATTGTGTCACTAAGTATGAGTCATTGCCTGCATGTGTCTGATCTCATCAAAAGTATGAGAAAGAGCAAGACCACTTTAAACCAAGCTGTTAATGCCTGTTCAACCTGCATAGACCCTTCTCAGTAATTCAACCTGCATAGACCCTTCTCAGTAATTAGGCTGGCTACTGTGTTTTTAAGATACAAATATTTTTAATTTATTTATGTTGAGTCATATCTTTGGTGTTTTCAAACTGCCTTCTAAATACTTAGGTTTATACGCAGAAATTAGTGCTGTTCTCAACCTTTATCAGAGAAACTTCTTTTGTTGTGTGCCCCAGTCAGGTCAGAGACTCAAAACGGGTCAAACACCAAGAATAAGTAACTACTGAGTGCTCAGCCCTAGGTAAGACATTCACATCAACCCACACAAGGCTCCGGAACATCATGGAAGAGGAGCTATCAATAATTACAGCATGGATGGGAATAGAATCTGAGGAGGCTCTGCCCCTATCTGACCAGCTACTGGCAATTGATGGCTGCTGGAGGAGGAGGAGGCACTTTTCTTTAGGGATGTTTGTTGGTAGGTTGCTTATATGCATGCAGTGGGAGATAGTGGGATCTCAGACATCCTAAGTTAGCTTTTAAATTTGGCATTTGGAGATTTGAACTCCATGGGGAGAGAGGTGGGGAGAGAGGGTGAGGAAGGGAGGAAGAAAGAGAAAGAGAGAGAGAGAGAGAGAGAGAGAGAGAGAGAGAGAGAGAGAGAGAGAGAACACTGAGGTCATGACAGTGCTCCAGGTGGGGCACAGATCTGGGGAATCCAGAGAAAGTCCAGGGAGGGTGTGTGTCTTAGTCAGGGTTTCTATTCCTGCACAAACATCATGACCATGAAGCAAGTTGGGGAGGAAAGGGTTTATTCGGCTTACACTTCCACATGGCTGTTGATCACCAGAGGAAGTCAGGACTGGAACTCAAGCGGGTCAGGAAGCAGGAGCTGATGCAGAGGCCATGGAGGG
The DNA here is from genome assembly GCA_019843815.1 of Montemys delectorum. Classification (NCBI taxonomy): domain Eukaryota; kingdom Metazoa; phylum Chordata; class Mammalia; order Rodentia; family Muridae; genus Montemys; species Montemys delectorum. The sequence goes on from JADRCD010232840.1 coordinate 13,183, forward strand.
ATGTTCCATGTTGCTTCTCCTGGCTTGCTCAGCCTGCTCTCTTATAGAACTCAAGACTTCCAGCCCAGAGATGGCACCACCCCTTTGATCACTAATTGAGAAAATGCCCCACAGCTGGATCTCATGGAGGCATTTCCCCAACTGAAGTTTACTTTTCTGTGATAACTCCAGCCTGTGTCAAGTTGACACTCAAAACTAGCCAGTACAATTGACCCCTTGTCAACTTGACACACAAACATCACTATTAAGTCTCAACCCTTATGTTCTTATTCATCCCCAAGATCTAAAGTCCCACAGTCTTTACATATTAAAAGTTCAATTAATTTAAAATGTCCAATATTTTTTAAAATTCAAAGTCTCTTAACTGTGGGCTCCACTAAAATACATTCTTCTTTCAAGAGGGAAAAATATCAGGGCACAGTCACAATCAAAAGCAAAACCAGTGTCTGGGATCCAACTCACGATCTTCTAGGCTCCTCTAAGGGCTTTGATCACTTTTCCAGCTCTGCCCTTTGTAGCACACATCTTGTCTTCTAGGCTCCAGATGCCTGTACTCTACTGCTGCTGCTGTCCTTGGTGGTCACTGCATGGTACTGGCATTCCCAAAACACTGTTGTAATTAGGCTTTACCAATAGCCTCTCATAGACTGTTTTCACGGTGCCAAGCCTCAACTCCTTTGCATGACACCTTCAGTCCTGGGCCATCAATTGCAAACTGAGGCTGCACCTTCACCAATGGCCTT
>JADRCD010232841.1:6943-23491 GCA_019843815.1 Montemys delectorum
CACACACACACACACACACACACACACAATCCAATTATGTGAACATATTTTTAATCCCACGTGTGGGATCATGGGGCTTCTTCAGATTGTCCACAGCAGCTGACAATGATTTGTCTCATGCTCTGGCAGGGGCGTGATTCTGCCAGCTGAAGATAGCTTAAGTTTAGAATTGTGGGGACTCTTGAAAGGCTCTAAAAAATGCCAGAGACCCCAGAGAGGTGGTGGCTGCTGCTCCCCCTGCTGCTGCTGGTTCCTGCTGCTGCTTTGGCTGTTTGCTGATCTTCTGGATTGCTTGATGGCAGAGTTGCCTCTAGGAACTCATTGCCTCTAATCAGCAGGAATTAGTCTAAAGAGATTTACATCCCTTCCCCCTTTTTTCTCTCCTGTCTAGTGTTGGGAGGTTGGAAGGGATTGGGGTGGAGAAGGGTAGTAGGCAAAAAAAAACAATAAAGTAGCCCCAAACTTAAGCTACACCCTGTCTTGGCTTTCTTTTTTAATGTTCTCTTCTTAGGTAGACCTTCTGTTCTATGAGGACACCAGCGGTGACCTTTCACCTAATTTCGTGTCCAGCTAATCCCATGCCAGACACCTCATATCCAAGTTTGCTTTCTGTTACTGTGATAAAATCACAGTGAAAAACAACTTGAGGAGGAAAGGGTTCATTTAACTTATATTTCTAACTCACAATCCATCATTGAAGGAAGTTGGAGCAGGAGCCTGAAGCAGAATTCTGGAAAAATGCTGCTCACTGTCTTGCTCAATGGGGCATACCCAGCTATCTTTCTTATATAGACCAGGCCCACCTGCTAGGGATGGTGCCTCCCACAGTATACTAGGACTTCCCATATCAAGCATCAATCAAGACACTCTCTGACAGATATATCAACAAGTTAATCAGGTTGGAGTAATTTTATAATTAAAGTTCCCTGTTCTTAGGTAACTCAAGGCTATGTCAAGTTGACAATAAAAATGAACAAAGACATCTAGTACTTAAGGTTAAATGACTACTTAATCATTAAATCTCTGTCATCTACATTATAGTGACATTCTTCATACTTCCACATGAAAGGCAAGATTGAAAAACCCACCCCAAAGGATTCTGGTAAGCATAATAATAGCTATAATTGATTGAGAGATTTATTGTATACACAGCACAATTCTAAGTACACCCAGTTCTGTTAGCTCATGATATTTGTATAGTAAAAAGCATCTTTCACTCTGCAAAACCACAAGATTAAAACCCTCATGGAGAATAATATTAGGACACAATATTCAAAAGCTTCATCCATGGGATATCAACAACAGACAGGAAACTAATAAGTCTAGTAACACACACATTAGGTAGGTAATAAAATCATCTGGCCCTTCACTTTTAACTACCCTGAAGCTTGCTTGTAGAATCAGGTTTCAGAAGGCAGCAGTTTATAAAGAGATGGAGAGAGAGTTATCTGAAATAAGAAGGTGAATTCCAACATTAAAGATATTCTTTAACACATGATGGACTGCAGGGATAGGAGCTATTTCGCAATGTGTGTGTGTGTGTGTGTGTGTGTGTGTGTGTGTGTGTGTGTGTGTGTGTGTATGCCTGCATGCTCATTCATATGCATTTTTTATTTTACATCTAACCCCACCCAGATAAACAGTTTTCTGTTCATCTCATTTCTCATAGAACCAATTATACAAAAGTCAATGCAGAATTCAATGAATGCTCAAATCATTTCCCAATACGTTGAGTCAAATACCCTGGCTCATAGTCACTCACTCTCTGCTCAAGCCCAGTGTCGCCAGCAGTCTTTGTCTCTTTACTGGAACTTCCTATGACTCTAGTATGGCCTGACTTCTAGATGACTCAACTCCCAAGAGAAAAGGAAGAATTCCGAGTTCATTTACCTCTCTGATTGTCTGAAGCGTGTTGATGTGGGACAGAGGACAGTGGGTGAATTCTGAGTCACACAGGTGTCAAAGCAGCATTCTTTGGATTTACAGTCTTTGAGTCCACTGAATTCACATCAATGAATTCATTCTTGCACCTATGAAGTGTAGGCACCAATCCAAACCTCCACATGTCTGTGTGTAAAAGAAGATATCTAGTAACAGAACTGCTTGGCTTCTCCAGTTCTCCTCAAGAGCTGACGAACAGCCTAAATATCCCCTGTGCTGTCACCAGTTAACTTAGGCACTCCTCATAAAATAAGCATATCAGGTCTCTTGGAACTTGCTTTAAATAAAAATTTCCCAGGACCTCCTTCCGAAACAGTGAAGTCTAACTGGTCTGGTGGGAAAGTGAACTGAACAAGACAGCTAATGCAGAAAGGTGGCAGGGGAATTTTTCCTTCAGAACTTCATGGGGAACTGTCACATCTACAGTTCCCACATGGTGGCCACCATCCTCTTGCTGGCTTTAGATTTTGATGTCACAGCAGCTTATGGCTCACGTAAGAGGCAAAGGCACAAAGGGACAGAAATAATGCTGAGAAAATAGCGTTCCACACACAGAGTATTCACAGTTTTCAGCACTAGCTAGCTAGCTCATTTCCCCTGGACAGATCTGGTCAAGGGGTAACAGCACTCTCTCTCATTCAGCACAAGAAACTCACCTAGCTGTGTTGTCAGAATTAGATTCCTGGTCATCTATCTTTAACTCCAGTGGCTTCTTCATTTGTTCTGCAGCTTTTTCCTAAATGCAGGACAATCTCAAGTTCATTCAAAACCATTTGCAATGATCGGAAACATGCAAGTGTTGTAGTTGCTGAGGGCACAGGGACACTAAGATGACAGTGAGTTGGCACATACCCTTGGCAGAGCCTGCTAGGAAACCGAGAGAGAAGGACCCTTTCCTTCCCACATCAGCAGGGGTCTCTGCGGGAGGAGTGGAGCATATTGGATGACCGGTGTTAGTTCATTTGACATGATCGTAACAAAACAGGCAAAGGAGGCTAGCTTTATTTTTTAAAGAAGTTCATTCGCTTCATAGTTCTGGAGATCAATAAACAGTGCCCACCTGTCAGAGGCCCATGGTGGATGATGTGAACTTGTGTAAGGAAGAGGACATCGCATCTTCAAACAGAAAGCCACAAATCCCTGCCAATTGCTCCCTTGACCTAAGTACACCCCAACCCCCCCAGACTCCATTCCTTAAAGGTGTCACTTCCCAGCATGCCCACACTGGGACCTAGCTCCCAACACAGTGTGAAGGGTTTTTTAAACCACATCCACATCACAGTAATAACGCTGCTCACAAGTCTACTACCTGGGTAAACTGAGGAACAGGATAATAACCCAGGTCAGAAGAGGCCAAGATTGGATAGACTGTGTCTGTAAGGAGGTCTTTGGGGGTCTATGGAGTTGAGAGGTTAGAAACTGCAAGCCAAATGGTGAGGAGCCAAAAGCATAACAGGTCTGAGCTTACAAATAGGGCAAAAGTAAGTGGACAGGCTATTGCCTTCCATAAGCCACGCCCATTAGCACCGTTCCCCAGGTGGCCTTGGTGACTCAGCTCTCTCTCTTTTTCCTTGCTTGTGTTCCTCCAAACAACCATAGACCTTGCTGAGGATGGAGCATTCTAAGGCAAGCGGAGCAGAGTGGAGCAGCACTCTCTCCAAAAGCAGGGTGTCCTGCCCTGCCTAATCCAGTGAACTCAGTTAGCTGCCAGCCAGATACAACCGGCTGCGAACAGCTTCTTGGGACTTCCAGTTGCCTCCCAAGCAAAACACGTGTGCAGGAAGCACATGGAATCATTGTGCTATCTGAACCTCGAAGGGCCAGTCCATCCAGGGTCCCAGGTTTCTAATGTCCCTTCATGCCCATCTGTGAGAAGTAAAGTTGCTTCCCTCAACTCTCTCCACCCCTGCCCCTCAATTTGTCCATTTGTGCTTCAAAAAAAAAAAAAAAAAAAATGCACTTTTAGGAGTCTCAGTGCAGGGCACTGGAGAAAATGTAAACAAAGAAGCTATGTGCCCAAGTGAGAAGAACCAACCTTCTTGCCACCTGAGTGAACAACCCAGCCCCTTTCTCCTGCGGTTCCCCCCCCCCCCGTCTCTTTTTTGGGCTCCAAGTAGTCAGTGGGGGATTTTCTCACTATTTTTCCTCTAGGTAGGTTATTTTCCATTTGTAATATCCAGTTCCCATCTCTCTCAGCTATAAGCAAGTGCAGTACGATTTAAATACCACCATGAAGAGTAAAATGTACAGGACAGAACATTTCCATAATGCTGAAAAGCCCAGCCTGGGAATTGAAATAGTAGTGAATCTTCCAGTTTCAAATAAAATCAATCGGTTCTCATCAGTTTAAGAGCACTCAGCACCCAGATGACTGAAAGGAAGAAAGGAACAGGTTTGTCTGTTTGCTTGGTTTTGTTCTTTTCTCCAAGGGTGGTACCCTGTGTGCTTGAAGGCTCTTTGTAGCATTAACTAACCTGAAGCAGGCCTTGCCTCTCTGCTGCATTTTAGAAGTATGACTCCTGAATTTCAAATTAGCATGAGGAAGCACTTTCTGTAGATATTTTTCTGCTTCAGGCTGTGGCGCTGCCAAAGCTTTAGTTCTAGATATGACCACGTAAAATCCCCTTTCAGGGTCAAACACCCATCATTTTCCTGAGATCGTTAGACAGCTGTGTGTCTCCACATCTATCTCTTCTTTGCAGGGAGAAGGAAATTCTAAACATAACCATTCCAATACAGGCCAGTAAGTCCTCTGAAAAGGTCAGGGATATGCAGATGGGCGCCTCCTCTGTCCTCGGTTTCTCCTTGAAGCCAGTGAGAAAACTGTCTGTCTTGGCCAAGGGAGCGGGGCGAGCCTTGTGCCTGTCCGGCAGGTGGTCTCCCACTGAGCTGAAGCACAATCCCACTAAGAATTTATTATGAAAAGAAGGCTCATAAAAGGTGCTAATTACAAGAATATTAATAGCAGTATTGTTCATAATACTCCCAATACTGGAAACTTAATACCTGACAATTCTGAATTAACAAGACCACAACACATCTATAAATTTTAATTTTAAACCCACCATTTACATAGGTGACTTACCCAGACATGAAAAATATCCAAGGACTGAAGATTAGACAGTGAGGAGGGACTATCAATATTATTAGATAAAAGTGGGAATTGTTTTCTTTTCTTTCAAAATTCTTCCCTGTTTTCTTGCCACAGATGCCCCAATCCATTCAGAAATCAGTTAAATGGTGCCATGGTTTACTTTAGTTAAAATGTTCCACTTTCCCCTCATCTATACACAAGGCCAATAAAGAAACTGTCTTGAGTGTGAGGGTCACTGCTGAGAGACTCAGTCTGTGCTGCAGATCCCACGTGTCCTGGAGGTGACTGAAGGAAGACCCTCCCCCCCCTTCTGTACTGTTGCTGTGGGATCTAAAAGGATCATACAGATCTCAGGCTTTCTGCAGCTGATGTCAGGACCTCAGATTCCTTCTAGATCTAAAACAGCCAGAGTCATAGCAGTTGGAAGTGTGGCGCTGGCCACAATTGCTGCCTGCCCTGAGAGGTGGGCTTTTCTTGTGAGAGAACCAAGATTTAAGTGGAGCACCCTCCCTGTAAGAGCCCCTTGCAAGAAGGAAGTCAGGCACCAGTGGAGGCTATGCAGAGGGAAAGGGTAAGCATATGGCAGGAAGAAAATGGTGTCTTATTAGAGAAAGTGTCTACAGCTGTCAGGAACAATGCAGAAGCCATAAATGACTGGGCAGGCCAGGGGTCAGTGGACAGCCCAGAGACAGGTCCTAAACCTACTCTTGTAGCCTTGGGACCACCTCTGGGACACCAACCTTGTCCTCACTCTTGGTTTTTCTTCCTGAAAACTATTTTTAATTAACAACATTTCACCGCGGAATGCAATAGACAAACAGAGAAAACATTTTCAGGTCATGCTTGGCCCAGAAGGGCACTCTATAAACAGAAGGGGTGCTCCAGTATAGGGGTGATCTAGTATAGGGATGCTCTTGTGCAAGAGTGCTCCAGCGCAGGGTTGCTATATCATGTTGGATGCTCTGGGCTCCAGGGAGCTTCATCCCATATCCATTTTCCCCTCTAAGTGAGCATTCTGTTCCCTCATCCCTTTCTGACCCTACCCAGTCCACAGTTAACATGGCTTCCACCGTCAACATGGCTGACACAAAAGCATCCGAGAGGGTGATGCAAAGGTTGATGGGAAATGAAAAAGAAAGAAAGTACATTTTCTTCGCCTGGTTTGGATCAGACTTCATGCAACACGATGAGCAGCTCTCTTTATTTTGGTTTAATTTTGTGGCCCCATGGGACAGCCTGGGGGCTTTGCACATGCTGGGAGCATGCTCTTCCACTGAGTTATAGCCAGAGCCTGAGTCTTTATCTGAATTAAGACATCTAAACCAAAATCCAAAATATCGGCTGACTACTTGGACAGCTGTGGCTTCGGACGGAGGCTGTAAAACGAGCCTCGTGGGATTTGGTTCTTTCAGCACTCCGTGGAGAAGCTACACCCTCAGCATGAAGTCACCATTGCTGTCTAGAGTGGGGTCCTCCCAGCCCCGCCCACTGCCTGGCACAGGCGCAGCCGAGCAGAGCTTCTCAACCTCTGACTCTAGGTCTTCCTGCATATGGCTACATATCAATAAATGAATGAATGAGTGGATGAATGGATGAATGAAAATGGATGAAGAGTGAATGGACAAACGAGAGGACTTCATCTTTACAAATAATGACAGAATGGGGAGTTCAAGGGTGTTTTTGTGTTCCTAGTTTTCCAGCTGTGTCCAGTTATGGGGGTCCTATCTTAATTTGCAGGGTAACCAGGACAAGAGGTGATTTGTGCAGGAGAATCTGGCTATCTGATGCACTGAGCGAAGAGGATAACAGTCACCGAAGGCTGCCCTACCCAAGTGAACATGGTGTCACTAAAACAACAAAAATTCATCTTCTTGTCATTCTAAGGGCCCCAGGCCAAGATCCCCCAATGCTGATTTCTTCCAGCATCTCTCTCTCTTCTTGACTGGAAGAAAGGGGCCTTCCCTTGCTCTATCTGCATGCGTATGCTGACACTTGGGCTGCCCCTCTTTGGTCCCTTAGGGATACTCCTTCTACAGACAGAGTCTGGATGTATCTGAGTCCTCACTTTTGCTTCTTTGGAGAGTATGCTTGGAGGAGAGTCTCTGAGTCGTTTGATTCTATGTTTAACAGTTTTGGGGAGCTGCCCAGTCATCTTCAGCAGTGCCTCACGACTTTAGTTCGCCACCAACAAGACATGAGGGTTCTGATTTCTCGACACAGTTTCAAGCACTTGTTATTCTCCTGTTGGTCTGTTGTGTTATTTATTTCTTTTTTTCTAATAGCCATCTTAGTGTTTGCAGAAAACCATCTCATTGCAGTTTTGTTCTGAATTCTATTACTGGGTAATGCCACAAGCATCTTCTCATGTTTATTGTCAAGTTGTATAATGTCTTCAGAGAACATTTATTCAATGCCTTTGCCCATTTTTGAGTGTGAATTAGATTTTTATTGTTGTTGAGCATTCTATTTTTAAAAATAATACATTTTTATATGTTCTTATGGTAATGATCCAGAATCTAAAATCTAAGACCACATCTTTCCCTCAACACAACAGGAAATATAAGAAGTAAAAATCCTTATATCCTGGTAGGAAGACACAAATGACAGCTATGTATCAATCATAACATTGGTAAGAGTGTGGGTGGACTAAGTCAAATAAGTAAAAAGTTAACTGTCATCTCTAGTAGAATAGAATTGAAGCACTTTACTTCCAAACTATAAAGGAAAAAATGTAAAAATTTAATTTACCCTAGAAAACAAAAGGTGGGGAGGGGAGAGCAAAACTGCAAACACACCAGCACTTGAGCAATAGGTCAAGGCCACTGAGGCCATCAGCGGTAGGTTTACAGTCCCCTGTGGGTCAGATGTTTGCACCTATGCAGACTCCTTCCCTCTTCCTTCCTCAAATTACATCCCTTTCCTGTGGCTGCAGAGAGATGCACTCAGGCTCAGGCACGGTAAGTCAGGAAACAGCCCCCTCCCGACACCCCCCAACCCCCCATACAAACTGAAAGAAGGAGACAAAGTATAGTCTGCCCCTAAAAAGGCTGGTCACAGCCTCCCCCAAAGCACAGCTACACGAAATTAGCCGTTGAACCTCTAAATGCCAAATATGAAATACTGACAACCGTTTAACTCTCTGACCACCAATTGAATATCCATTGTCATTGTTCAATTCTGACACTAGCTAGCCAGAGTTAGTACAAACAATTGCCTACAGATTGAATTCTACCCTTCCCCCTCCTCATGAAGACTCCCACAGTTTAGGTGTTATCTTCCTCCAGAGCGTCCCTATGACTAGCTATAGCTATGAAATAGCTAGATAAAGCTATGAGGAGAATTTAGGAACTTGCAAGAATGGCTCACAGAATTCAGAAGCCCTCTTTAGTTACTACTATTTGCTTATTATACATGCTATGAGCTGAAACAGGGAAATAAAGAGGTTTGTGGGATACAGTAGGGTATGTCACTCTTTGTATCTGTTCAACAAGACCCTCTAGCACCCACTGTTGTCTATAACATTGATGGAGGATCCACGAGAGAGGTGATATTGATTAAACACTTGTTGGTATTTCATATTTGGCATTCAGAGGTTCAGTGGTTAATTTCTTGTAAAAGGGTTTTGAGGGAGGCTGTAGCTAGGCCTTTTAGGAGCAGACTCTTAGCCAAATTATTGGCCATTAATCAAGAAATAGAGCATAAAATGAAGGTTTTATCCATTGTCTTGTGTAGTTACAGCAAAAATTTTAAACACTGAATAAAGTATAAACAAAACAGGTTTATGTGACTCACCTCTCTGTAGTCAGAAGGTTAAAAAGAGCGAAGTGCTGGTGTCCTGGAGAGGCCCTTTGCTTTCGTGACAACACAGCTGTGAAGCAGAAACTGCACAGAAGGAAAACATCTGCAAAGTGGGCAAAGAGTGGGAAGGGAGCCATAAAACAACCCTTTCTCATGGGCCCTAATCGGCTTCTAGATCTTACGCGCTAGCTTTAACATCACCATTAAAGTAAACCCCCCATGGCCCAGTTACCTTCCACCAGATCCCACCTCTTAACAACCTTACTCTCTCAATAATAGGGACCAAACTCTTCGAGCACGAACCTTTGGAGGACAAGCCATACCAACCATAACCTCTGTTGCTCTAGAAAATCTCATTGAACATATTCAGTATCTAGTCTCATTTCTAAGTTCTTCCTCATAAAACTAGAATAAAATTTATTTTTTAACATAATGAAGAACAGTTTACATTGATAGCTGTCTTCTTCTGTCTTATATTGCTATCAAAGAATACTCAAGCCTGGGAAATTTATACACTAGAATTTGTTTGGCTCTTGGCTCTGGAGGTTGAGGTGTCTAAAAGTGATCATGGTGTGTGCCAAGCACCTTCTTGCTGAGTCATGGTGGGTGGAAGGAGGAGAGGTACACAAGAAGGAACTGCTTTTATAAGAAGCCCACTCCCATGATACAACATCACCCCATTCATAAGGTCTCTGTTCTCATGGAGCACCTCTCTCTTCCTGGTACCTGTCAAGTCTGGTGGATCTGGGATTATATTTTCAGTATATACGTGTGAGAGGGAAGTTTTCAAACCATAACACTGGCCAATCTCCTGTCTAGTGAAAATCACGAATAAAACATGGCTTACAGTAACATTTATCATCATCGTGAAATATCAACTCGGTGTGGACCAACTAAAGTAAAGATGGGGGAGAAAAATTACCACTGCTCACAGATTGTCTTGATTTTTCAATCTAAGATACACCAAGAAAAATAACTGAAAATATCTGTGACCTGAATGCTGATATAGTCAACTGTCATTTCCTTATCAGCACAACAGCATGCTCACATTTCTAAGGCTTTGTTATCTCTAAAATTATTTGCTTTGGGAAGGAATATTGGCTTTCTTTTCTGACAACTCTAATATCTATCCCCTGAAGAGGATAGATGGCCAAGGATTCCAAAATACAGAAGTGCAATAATATTTAGTGCATATTATCTGACTACAGCTATCACTAACACAATTCCTATAAAATAGGAAAAGTAGAAGTGGCCATTTTTCAATATTCTTAATTGAGCAATAAATCAACCGAACTGAAACTGGATTTCAAGGCGGGCTTAATAGAATAATGCTCAGACTCCTGGGTTTTGAGTCAAGGTTTTGAAGATCGGGTGCCTATTTAAAGATCTAGCTAGCATAAGCTCCGTCGTCATTACAAAAACACTCGGTGTCACTGAGTCCTGTCCTGTAAGTCTGGGGGAGATTATATTTCCGATGACTCTTGGCACATCCTTCCACAAGTAATTGCTGAGTCATTCGGCAGTTCTCCAGTTAAAAATCTCCATTAAGTTGCAGAAAGGAAGTGATTAGCAAAGATATTAGGTGGGAAAGAGTGCAGAGGAATTCAAATGAGAACTGATTCACGCCATTAGGAGAACATGACTCAGCAGTAGGCGAGTCTAAGTCATAAGATCCCTGAGGTTAGCAAGTTCTCATAAGCCTTCTGCATCAGGGCACTGTCAGCTCATTAGGTGACAAGTTGTGCCAATAAATAATTATCATTGTTGTACTTGTTAAGGAAACCCCATCAGCATCCAGTCTTCCAATCCAAGCATCTCATCATATAGAGTCCAAACCACAAGCTTACTGACATAAGCACAAAGCTGAATATGGTAACCAAAAGGATGTGTATATGGGTGATGCTGTAGGTGGCCCTGGGGCAACTGGGATTACTGGGTATTAGAGACACGGGAAATCTAGATGCCATGCAACCTAATACCCACAGGTAGATAAATGTCAGGATTAGGTGGGTTGGTATTCAGTGTCCTTCCAGAAGCAGTTGACTCACTCAGAGTACCTAGGCTGTCTGTTCTCCCACAAAGTCAACTTTTCCCCAATTCAACTGACTGCAAGCAGACTGCAATAAGCAAAGAATTATGTCCTTTGGGTTTATGGGAAGTTTGATGTGTTTCTTGTTTGTTTGTTTGAGAAAAAAATCATATAAATGAATTCTTCATCTCCACATAGACCAGAAAGGAGAGATGTAAAGATTACTGGAAAATATAGTTCATTTAAGTCAAATAATACATGCACATGCACACACACACACACACACACACACACACACACACACACACATACTATATATATATATACATATATATACACAGAGAGAGAGAGTGAATATATATATATATATATATATATATATAGAGAGAGAGAGAGAGAGAGAGAGAGATAGAGACAGAGACAGAGAATCAGAGACAGAGACAGAGACAGAGAAACCTACAGACAGACAGAGACAGAAACAGAGAGACAGAGAGAAGCAGAGACAGAGAGACAGAGGCACGGGCAGAGAGAGGCACAGGCAGAGACACACATTGTTTAATAATAAGGATATGAGAACTCCCATCATGGTGCAAACATAACAGAATGTAGTGACACAGTGAAATGGCTACAGTAACATTGGGAAATGTACACATGGTCCATCATTGGCTAAAACATGTTTCCATGCCACGTGCTCAACATAAACATGCATAACCATTATGACAGATTTGGCCATGCTATATAAAATGGGTCAGTCAGTTTTCAGACCCAGAATAAATTCCCTTCACTGTGCTGAAATGATCATTCATCGTAAAGTCCAGATTGGGAAGCCAGGCTTGGTGTCCATCTCTCAACAGTGTGCTCCTGGGTGATATCAAAGCGGTTTGGGGGTTGAATGAGTTGACATCCAAAGTGCCTACAGAAGTGCTTGTCAGCCCCCATAGACAATTAACTGCCCCCCCCCCCAAGCAACTGGATTAGGTTCTGGAAAAAGACTGCAGAGGCAGTGTGGCCCTCCTTCCAATTCTCCCTTATACCTTATCAAGTGACCAAAGCTGACTGGAGGCTGGGTCCTCAGATGGGGAGCCCACCTAGCCCAGGCTCTGAGGAACTGGTTTCAGATATGGTGCATAGGGGATGAGATGAAGGGAGGAACTAAAAACGGGTCTGCGGATGTGCCTCTTGAGGAAATGACCTGATGTGGCCACAAATGGAATCTGGCCCCAGCAGAACCCTCTCACAGCTGCCAAGTGAAATCAGGAAGATGTGGGGATGTGAATAGGGAGAAGGGAATCGGAGTGCTTAGCAACATGGCTGTCTAGAGCAGACGCAAATGCATCTGTGCACCTAAATTCCTCAACTACCTAAGATCACTAGAAGCTGGGAATAACTCCACAAACACCCCATGCCTTCAGCGTCCCAGAGAGACGACATTACCAAGGACAAATCACTGATGAGGCCCCAAACTTCCAGAGATCTAGAGCTACAGCAGCTGCCTCAAGCAGTGCCAGGGTGGGGGCTGGAGCCTTACAGCATGTCAAGGGGAATGAAGAGGCACACAGCTAAAACCTCCTCCGACTCAACACAGAAATACCCAGATAATCCGAATCTAAAGGTGGGGGTGGGGATAGAGCAGGTCTTGGACATGACATCACAATCACTGTGTGCCACTTGACCTGTTGAATCCAGCAAACCCGGTTTCCACCATCCTGGCTCTTGGAATCACTCTTCTCTCTTTCCAATGAAGATCTTCAACCCTTGTGGGAAGGAGTGTGATATATATTCTCCACTTAGGGCTGACCTGATGGCTCTTAAGTATTATGCTCTGAATGTTGACCAGTTGGTGTTCTCAGTGTTAATTGGCATGTACAGAGAGAGAAGAAGCCTTTCTCATGTGGGCTAAGAGATACTCTGCCAGCAAGTCATTAGGAGTCATTTTAATACCATCTCCACTTAGCAGAATGCTGGTGTTGGATTCCCCCCTGCAGCCTTTGACCTATCTGGTCACAGGTTCTTGGTCCCTTTAACAGTGCCAAGTAAGGCTTCTGTATGATGGAGCAAGCTTTATATTCGGAGTTTTTGATGAAAAAAAAAAAAAAGCTCACAAGATAGTATTAACACATAGGACTGTAATTTTTAAAATTGTCCAGAATTGAGACAATCCCATACTATACACATATATTATATGTGTGCACAAACATTTCTAATTCTGTCTCCATTGCTAGGATACTTGATCAATGATATCTGATCTGAAGCCACTGAGGGAAGACAAGGTTTATTCATTCTACAATCGCAGGTTACAGTCCAGCCTGACACTGTGGGGTAGTCAAGGGAGGAGCCTGAAGCAGATTGTCACAGTCAAGGATCCCTTTCTCTGCTCTTACAGTCCAAGGCCCTGCCTGCGAACCAGTGCCACGCCCACTCAGGGCTATCTACTCAACTCAGTTAACATAGCTAAGAAATCCCTCTCGCGTGTGTGTGTGTGTGTGTGTGTGTGTGTGTGTGTGTGTGTGTGTGTGTTTGTGTGTTAGAAAATTTATTTCACATAATAATTCTCTACATATTCTGGAAAAGCAACTGATCTTAGCAAAAACAACAAAAATGACAGCAACAACCCTTAGCCTCTAGCCAAAAAGAACAAACAATAAAAGAAAACTGGGCTCGCATGCAAGTTCTCCAGCATAACATATGCCGCACAGTAACAGTAAGCAGTGTTTTTCAAGAGCCTCCCTTACCCCAAAGAGAGGAGTCAGCTCTTCATATCCAGCTGTGCTGTGCTGTGAATGTGTCCCCGACAAATCATACTGGAAACATAGACCCCAGTTCAGCAGTGTTGGAAATGGGGGCTCTTGGCAAAGGCATAGCCCTGAGGGCTCTACCCTCCTGACCATAATGCTGGATGTGGGTTCGTTGTGAGAATGTTTTCTACAAAGGGACAAGAGAGTTTGATCCTTGGTCCCTTTCACCTTCTCTGCCTTCCACCAAGGGATGATGTAGCCAGAAAGTCTTTATCAGATGCCAACCCTCCATCTTAGACTTCAGCTTCAAGAATCACCAGCCAGTACTTTTCTGTCCCTTAAAAGTAACCTGAGATTAACGGCACAGCACAGACTGCTATGGCTTAGGCTTTAAATGCCTCTCACTGCTCATGTGTTTGGCCACAGCTCAAAGCACTGTTGGGAGGTGATAGAACCACTATAAAGTGGGACCTCATAGAAGAAAGGTAGCTTATTGGGAGTATGCCTTTGAAGCAGATATTGGGGTGATAATGTGCTCTCTCTTTATCTTCTGGCTGCCATGAAGTGAGCAGCAGTGTGGGTCTGCTATGCATTCCACACTGGGAAGCTCTGCCTCAATCCAAGCCAGAAACAATGGAGTCCACCGCCCACAGGCTGAGCTCCTCACGACTATGACAAAATAGGTCTTTTCTTCTTTTCTACTTGTTTCCCTCGTGTTAGTCAGGGTGATGGAAAACTGACTAAGGCATGGCCTAAGACAGCTTGCTAAGAGAAAACTGTTTCAGACAAATTAAATTGGATTTGAACAAAAAATAACTTATGAGTCAGGCAGACTGAGAACAAGAGTAAATGTGAGTGTCCAGGCCTGAAGCAGAAGCAGTGAACCTCTACAGGCTGGTCAGAGAAACGAAGCAAAGGGCATCTGATTGGCTGTATTCAGGCATCTGTCTTATAGTTAAGTCAGTACTGTCTGTGATTGACAGATATATAGCTGTTGATGATTGACTGGAACCCGACTATTTGTTACATATTCCTCTATCACTATTTTGTGTGTGTGTGTGTGTGTGTGTGTGTGTGTGTGTGTGTGTGTGTGCGCGCGCGCGCGCGCACTCGCATGCACGTGCATGTATGCAGGCATACATATCAATTCTTACATATATATGAGTAGCTAGGAAGGCCAGAAGAGAGTGTCATATACCTTAGAACTGAATTACATATGATTGTGCGCTGCCAGACATGGATGCTAGTAACTGACCCAAGGTTTTCTGCAAGCGCTGCAAATGATCTTAACCACTGGGCCAACATACATATATTTATATTATACATTTATGTTCATATTCTCAAATTAGACTTTGACTTATTACTTAGGGACTTGGAGTACAAGACAATCTCAGGGTCGTTATCTTCCTATAGCCTGTGTCATCTTTCAGTGTCCTTGTTCAGCAAAATGTTACCCATAAGTCCTTAGAGAAAGTAATTAAAAGCTATTCTGGAAAAAAAATCTATGAGAATTGGCAAGGTCTGGTCTGGGGCCTTGAAGGACATGAAGGCTCCTGTTCCTTGGAACCCAGCTTTTCCCCTGAAGGATTGTGGTTAATCATTCCTAAGGCAACTGTGTCTGAGGTATCCTGTGCTCTCTTTGCCAATTTTGTCTGGCTTAGTTCTCTGCTGACCTTGGCCCATTTCCCCCTGCAAATAGTCTATAGGATGCTGTACTTCCTATGAGCATGCTTGGCCCAGGTCATCAGCATGCAAGACCTCCATGTCCCAACTATCTGTTCTCTGTTTGTCACCCATGGTCTTCCTCCTCAACACCTTGCCATTTGGGATCCTTATTTCTGCAAGTTTAGATCACCCAGCACCAACACTGGAAATGGGAGACAGAGTCCAGAGAATTGCCCAGAAGTTTTGGGACTGGCCTGGTAGCAGCATGGCACAAACAAGGGAAACCCTATCTCACCCAGGTTGAAGGAGAGAAATGAGTCCGGAAAGTTGTCCTCTGACCTCCACACACTTGCCACAGCATGTATACTCCCCAATACCACACACACACACACACACACACACACACACACACACACACACATACACACACACACACACACACACACAAGTGAATTCATTTAAAGTGGATATACTAGGTAAAGGAGTTCCAAAGCTGACCATGCTTTAGTTGTGAAAATTCTGACACAATTTTAAAGTAAATGTCAGGCCTCCGATATTTTAGCCACACACCATTCAATTATGATGCCTGTTCTGACGTTCCTGCTCATTTCCCTTGTGTCCATTCTGATGGTTTTGAGTGGCTATTTGACTTCTCCTTAGGAGTTGTTGCATTTCCTTGCATCTTTGTGCATCTCACCATGTCTGGGTAGATGACAGGCACTATGACTCTTACCTTGGAATATACTGAATTCATTCATGTGAAGATTTTTAAGCTTTATTCTGGAATGCAGCCAAGACCTCAGCTAACAGCGTGGTCTTTTCCGATGTTGCTGTGCCAAACGTGTTGGGAGAAGCATCTTGTCTAGTGAGAACCCAGTTCTCACTATTGAGCCCAGCCCCTCATGGGTGCTCCACTCTGCTGCTTACTTCTTACAAAGTTTTCCTTTGTGATCTAAGCAATGGGCATATCTTCAGAACAGTGTGAGCACCGTGCACTTTCCCAATTCTCTGAATCTCTTCTTATTACAAATCTGGACTCCAGTGTGAGCGGGGGTGGAGTGCTTTAGAAGTCTCCAGAGATCTCTGTGTCAATTTCTCTTCTCCTTGTCTCTGTCCTACAAACTCTACCTGCTTGCTTCAACCTGGCCAATCACCTTAGTCTTTGGTTGACTAATGCTCACACGAGGCAGTGAGTTCAGGCAATGACAGGCTCACTCAGTTGTTTTCCCTGTCTTAGAAACCACTGTCTTGCCAGGCAGTGGTGGTGCACGCCTTTAATCCCAGCA
>JADRCD010232842.1:1695-11856 GCA_019843815.1 Montemys delectorum
TTCTAAAAATGACACTGATGATATTTGCTAAATGTGCACCATGATATTGTCCCCTTAGCAACTAGCACATATCCAATCTTAAACTAAAATTGGGTGTGTTGACATGAATATGGCTCTTAATTTCCTTCCAGAAAACTGTAATAAGGGATACTTGATATATATATTTCACTCTCTAAATAAAGAACCCATAGTCTCCCAAACCTGCTTATGATTGGATGTTCAGATAATTGATATATACTGATTACTGGAATAATTTAGAACCCAATTAAAATGCAAGCTTTCTTGTATTTGTTACTGGTTTCTCATTATAACTCAGTTTGTTGATATTTCTATATTAAACTGATAGCTTGAATTTTAAATTTGGTCATGTGAAGAATTATCACAAAGGTATTTGTTTGCTTGTTTGCTTGTTTGTTTTGTTTGTTTGCTTTTGTCTTTTATTATCTACAGAGACTTTAACCAAAGTTACATTGTAACACACAAATGCTGTCTTGTCTTTAAGGCACAACACATCAATATGAACATTCTCTTTGCCAAACTTATAAAAGAGACAACATCATATTCCCATTTCCCCAGCCCTTTTCCCACCCCAACAAATAAAAGAAAAATTGCATCCACTTTCAGAGTCAGCTGCTAATAAAGTCACAGTAAATTATTTCCATCAATAATTTACACAAATTACAGGTCTAGCTAGGACTGTTGTTGTACAGTCTGAGTGCATTCCGATTCAGATTTTCTGGGCTAGGTAGGCTATAAGTCAGATTCAGACCTCAGGGTTGAGAAGAGCTCCCATTTTGAGGAATGTTTTCAACCACCTTGTCAGAGGCAGAGCAGGTGCTGTGGCTCGGGAGGGTTCGAGTTCTTTATTAAAGCTGTTAATTCTTGTTAGGGCTCACTCGATTCATGTCAGTAACTGCCACAGATTTTTGTTTTTGTTTTTTTAAACCACGAAAGTATTGAAAGATAATAAGACCATAGAGCTTCCTTTCTGTAGCACTAGAGTTTAATTCCATTCAGCAACCTGAATTCTTCACTCTGGAGTTTCTATTCCAAGTATGATTTCATCCGTTAAGACCATTTATATGTGTAGAAGAAGCCAGCGGCATTGGATCACACATAAAAATACAGTGTACTTGAAATATATATATATATAAAAATGGCTCCCCAGCTAGAGACTCCAGTTACAAATACTCTAATTCCAGTGCTTGGTGTAGAGCCAGGAGGTCCGAGTGGCTTGATATCCTCCAAAAGGGCATGTTGTGCTGTGTGGTCAAGACAAGGAGAGAGGGGAGAGGGAGAGGGTAGGAGTGAGGAATGGAGACAGAGCACAGCCATCATCCCATGGAGAAGGAGCACACACCATGATGTGGTGTTCACCCATGTTCAAGAGAGGGAGTTTAACAGAGGCCATCCTCAGGGGAGGTCTGGTAGTACCAATGTGGAATTTTCCAGAGAATAGAGAAATAGATCTGAACTGGATTTTAATGGTACAACATCCAATACTGAGTTCCCTAGCTAGTTGAATCTCTACTCTGTAAATCAGTGTTATTGAAGTCAACATTGGGGAAGGCAATTTGGCCTAGAAATCCTGCATGGCTGAGGGACAAAAACTATCAGTTAGCACCGTACCTTTAAAAGTCAACTTCTTGGTTCAAAATGAGATAAATTTAGACCGCTAACTTCCTAAACCCATAGCCTTTGGCAGTTTGAGAGGAAAAGAGAATGGATTCCTATCTATGTAAAAAACATCTTGGAACCAGATTAAATAAAGTAAAAAATATGAGAATTGATAATATTATTACTTGCCTCAGATAACTAATAACTTAATCCAGGAGATGGCTTGGTTTATTTTGCTAGTACAAGATGGAGAGGGAGAGGGTACAGTTTTAACAGGGCCACATATACCAACCCTAAGTGGATAGACCTAGTATTAGATGGTATGCTGCCTTGTGGCCTTCCAGAGATGTACTCACATGCACTACAGAAGTGGTATTCAGAATTTACAGAAAAGATTGTTAGAAATGATACCGGAGGAAATCTCATTGGAAATAATAATAACAAAAAATATACTTCAGTCAATCACAAAACAGTAGCATTAATTGTTAGATTGAACTTAGGACATCTTCTAAGATGGAGTCTTGTATGCAGTTTCCATATGTATATGGAAACGATATCTTATTTTAACAGCAAGGTTTATCATTATCATTATTGTTACATAATCCATTGCTGCTCACTATGGTAGCTACTAGCCACATGCAACTATGAGCATTTAAAATATGTTTAGTCCAATTTAAAATACATTCTGAGTTTCAAACCAGACTAAGCCCAGGAATACAGACATCATGGCAATAATTCTTATATAGACTGGATATTGATATATAATGTTATATACAGATTGAGCCAATTAATAGGTATTATTAAAGTTTATTGGTTTCACCTTACTTTTGAATGTGGCTTCTAGAGAATTTCAATTTTACATATACATTTCAGCTGGTGTATGTTGAGAGAAGAGCACGGTTATTCTTGTTGCTAAGATTTGATCCTTTTTTTTGATTTCTCTTTAAATTTCACAAACATGGGTTTTAGTTCAATTAGAGCTAAGAATTTTGAGAAGGGTAATGCTTTGCATTTCAGCTCAGATCTATTTGTAATAACAAAACAGTATTCAGAGTGCCTACACATGCGATTACTTCTATGGTCAGAGAAAAGCATGCATTCTGGATGCTAGGGAAACCAGCCACCTGTGTTTTCAAACAGAGTCATAGCCTTTACCCATCACCCGAACTCTACCTACTTAAACAACCATTTGAAAACAGCATTCTATCTGAAATTTTGATCCATTTGGAGTCAAGCTATTTCCCCCAAATCATGAGCTTTAAACCAGAGGGCATATCCAGAGGGTTATTCCCACTGTGGATAACTAGCACAGACTAGATAAGTCTTAATTCTTTTTTTTTTTTTTTTTTCTTTTTTTTTTTTTTTGAGACAGGGTTTCTCTATGTAGCCCTGGCTGTCCTGGAACTCACTCTGTAGACCAGGCTGGCCTCAAACTCAGAAATCCGCCTGCCTCTGCCTCCCAAGGGCTGGGATTAAAGGCGTGCGCCACCACTGCCCGGCCAAGTCTTAATTCTTAACAAACATATTGTTACTGTCTCGGAAAACTGTGCTTTATTTGCTCTACTCTGGAGTTAAATAAATTTCATATAGGCTAAGGAGAATCCAGTGTCTGTTTGAGGGTCTTGTGTTCAGTATGTGTGATTATGGTGCCAATGTGGAAAACTAAAACCACATGAATTCCAAACACCCATAAACTCCAGAAGAGATAGCAACTGTGTGTGCCTTAAACAGCACAGGCAGCAGCAGCAGCAGGGCAGGGCTAGGCTGCTTGAGGCTGCATGGCGGCTGACCTTGTACAGAACGTCCTTGGGACCAGTGTGCTGTCTTAAGTCACAGCCACTGCTAATTAACACCCAGGGAGCTTCATGTCACACCAGCTCTCCTAACAGAATGGAGAAGCACAGGGATTTCAGAGGGTAGCTGCTGGTGACCTTCTCAAGTAGAACCCCATTCCCTTCCTCCAGTTGCTAGGTCCGAGCTGATTGGGTTAGCTTTCTGTTAGGGTCATAAACTCTCCCATGGAACTGTTGGTTCTGATTATGCTATAGAAAATAGCAATTGGGTCAGCGCTCTGACCTATGTGTTTAGTAGCGGCTATATTAGAAGGTGATTTAGACTGCCCGTAGATAAGAAAGATGACGTTCTCTTTGTAAGCTAAATTGTCACTGATAGTTTCTCTCCTTTCATGGCTCTTCAGTGAAGGAAGTAGTGGGTGCAGTGTTGTGCTGCCTGGTCTGGGTCCTTTTTCTGATGCTGAACAAATCACTTAGTGGTTTTACAACTGCCCTGGTTCCTTGTTAGAAATATGTGACAAATAAAACTTATTTAAATAAGTAGGGCCTACCTGATCTCCCACACATGTTCAAAGCCAGCTTCTTGGTGCTCAGTGAGAAACCCATGGATGTAAGGAGCATTGCCCGTAGACTCTAAGACAACCTCTCAAGCCAATTAATAAGAGTGCTCCTTTTCTAAGCATGCTAATGAAGGCTTCTCACAGCTTCTCTTCAGCATTTAGCATGGAGGAACCTCCAGGCACTTACAAGGAACATGTGGAATCTGAGAGGCTGGGGCTGCCCTTACTGACTAGGCTTAGACCCTGCTAAACTTCCTCCAGTAAGTTCTGTGAATTTGTTTATCTATACTATATGCATGCTGTTATTATATGTGTGTGTATTAAATGTATGTTCTACATGTTTGAATATATTTATTTTTTCCATATGCTTGAATATATATTAATCGATTCTCCTGTATTTCCTATAAAATTCCAGGCATAAAATGCTAGACTCCAAATGGTTTCTTTGCAGCCCACATCGACTCTCTCATGCTCTTATTGATTTGAGACTCGAAGTGTCAATCACTTGTCAAGCTGCCAATTGGCCAAACTACAGGGATGCAAACAGGAAGGCTTGCTCAGGAGGCGCCACACCAACGTTATTGAGACAGGTTACCTTTTTCGCTGCCTGCTCTTCTTCTACACCATCCCCAATTACAACGTACACTACTTTCCTGCCAAACCTTTGCATTATTCGCTCAAAGCAACTTTCTTTTCCTGGAAGATAAACGAGATCCAGTTCAGAGCGGAGTTACCTGGTTAGCAGCGTGCTCCTCATCCCGGCCATCTCCAATCACAACATAAGTTATGTTAGTGCCAAATCTGGACACTATACGCTCAAAACAGCTTTCCTTGCCTGAAAAACAATGCATTGTTTATTCTTGGGGCCGTGGCACTCATGAACCTCAGGTTCACAGAACGCTCAGTCAATGCCTTTTGAGCAACATTGGAAGGAGCTTGTGACTACGACATCCACAAATCAACGTGTACATTTGAATGTTACTGCTTTTCACTTAGAATAGGTTATTAAACATTTTTGATGTTTTAAGATAGACAGTAGGCTTGAGAATTTGGCCCTGATGAAATGTTAGTGTTTTTTTACTCCACAAAAAGAGTAGTGGAAAACAATTTTATAGGCAAACACAAGTTTCTAAAGCATTTGTTAGATTCTAAGGACCAACTTCATCTAATTTATCTTTTCTGTAGGCAAGTCAATTGGATATGTTGTTGGGGAAAACTGAAGTCTCCCCTCTGAGGAAAGAGGAAATACTAACAAGATTTATTTTGATAGGTAATTCCTTTAAAAAGTGTGTGGGAGTGGATATAGTCAGTTTAATGTGTCAAGCATTTTGTGCAACTTGCCACAGCGATGCATACACAGCAGCATACTTGGTAGAGTCACTAAGTAGACATGAGGCGTTGCCATGGAAACAGCAGCCATGTTTTATCTTTACAATATTGGCATTTTTTCCTGAATTTCATTCTAAGAATGTTCTTGCAGCCATTGTTATTTTGACATTTTTTCTTCTTAATCTGCTAGTTTAGAATGCTAAAGAAAATGCTAGTGACAATGGAAAATAATAATGTTTTTCTCAGGTTAAATATTAAAAAAATTGGCCAGTGGGAAGAGTATCATCCTTCAAGTCAAAGAAATGTTTATTTGGATAGAAAAATCATTTGTGTTGTCAAAAAAGAAAATTCCTATTCTGTTGATCCTAAGGGTATAATGTATATATCTTCACAGAACGGTGTATGGGATTAGACTCTACGTTCTGATCTGTAGAGCACAGTATAACGTGGCGCACACTTTAAGAAAGTTTGACTCTCCCTAACTGTTCTTCCCAAATGCCTGCAACCTTCACGAGACCTAGGGCTAGCTATGTTGGGTGAGAGATTTTAGGATTTTGAGCTTGTCGAAGGGCAACAGGTAATTTTGTTGCCCTTTAGGGCATTTTGCACAACCTATTTATATTCCCAGGAGTTTCCGCCAGAGATGGTGGAATAAATGTGCTGTCTTTTAACTCTGGTAAGATGACAGAACCTAACAAAGTTTTGTTTTTGAATGGCAATTGGCAGTCAGATTCTGCACACCATACATAAAGAAGAAGATGTCTCCATAGACAGACACAACCTAGGAAGCAGGCTATAGTTGATTGAGTCCTACTGTGTACTGGGGCAAATACTCATGCAATGGATAATAAAGTACATATTATTCTCTATGAAAAATTCCACTTGTTTCTGAAATTATCTTTTGATTGCTGCAGAACTAATCTGAGACTTCTTGGTCCTGCCAAAATAGTGTTCTTTTTTTTTTAAACCTTAGATCAGTTTTCTTGAGTATGTAATTCTGTATTTCTCATTAATTGAACAATTAAATGCTGTAGCTGGAGGACATATTACTCAGACAACATATGCTAGAATATTGTATGATGCTATGTGTGGGCAGAATGCGTGAGGATTTCCTACATTTAGCATTTCACTAGCTGAGAGTTCTTATAAAACATACACATGTATCATGAATTACACATGATCTTGTTATTTGAAGCTTTCCCAAATTTTCTGGATGTGGTAGTAGGAAATTAGTTAAAAGAGAATCAACAATTATATATATATGATTATAATATATATGTATATACATATATACACATATATATTATGTGATTCCATTTCATACAGAATTTCAGATAGTTTCCTTACCTATTTTTGTTGCGCTGTAAATGTTCTCAATGGGGAAAGCACCTCCTAGGCTGTAGAGCAGGACTTTCGCAAGAGCAGGAATCAGCTGGGTTGTCGTTACCAAGACATTTACACAGTTACTCCTAACAGGAACGAAACATACACATTTGCTTTCTAGTAGTAAATAGCTCTACTGGTACAGATTGAAAATTGCCTCTGTTGTTTCCAAGTTCTGGAAGAAATACCCTCTTGAAAAGAAGATCCAACAACAGGCTCAAAGTGGGATCTAGCTCAAGGGGAGGTCCCCAAGGCCTGACACTATTACTGAGGCTATGGAACACTCACAAAAAGGGACCTAGCATGGCTGTCCTCTGAAAGACCCAACAAGCAGCTGAAAGGGTCAGATGCAAATATTTGCACCCAACCAATGGACAAAAGCAGCTGATGTCTGTTGTTGAATTAGGGAAGGCTGAAAGGAGCTGAGGAGAAGGGCAATCCGGTAGGGGGACCAGCAGTCTCAGTTAATCTGGACCCCCAAGATCTCTCAAACACTAGACCATCAAACAGGCATCATACACCAGCTGATATGAGGCTCCCAACACACATACGGTAGAGGACTGCCAGGGCTGCGTTGTCTGGCCTCAGTGGGAGAGGATGTGTCTACTCTAGCAGAGACTTTTTGTGCCAGGATTGGGGGGATACCCAAGGAGGGCCCACAGTCTCAGAAGAAAAGGAGAGGAGGGAGGGAGAGTGTATCTTGGAGGAGGGACCAGAAAGAGGGGACTGGGAGGGGGCAGGGTTTGGATATAAATAAATAAATAAATATAAATATAAAATATTAAAAGTTTCAAAAAAAATTTGGTAATTCTATGAAAATAAATATAAGGGGAAATGCCCTCTTTCAGTATTTAGCAACGAGTGCTGTCAGCTGACAGACACTCTCTGAAATGGCAGGTTATTAAGAATGATGTGCAAACTGAGACCACTCTCTGATGTAATGTTTTGTCAGAGTAAGATGGTATCCAAGCCGTTTACACTCTTATGCGATGAGAACAAAGTTGGGTGATGTCAGACACAGGCCTTTTAAGTTTGGAGAGGTAACTTTGAAATGAAGTTTCACCATTTACCTCCTGTGGTATTAGTATTTAAGTCATCTTTCAAAATTATCAACACTCTACAATGGAAAATTTGTAAAGGACAAATATAAAGAAGGAAATGAGATGTAGTGATGATGATTAATTACACACTCAGAGACATCATCTGCCTTCATTTGTGAATTTGTCTTCCCATTAGCAATTATATACTATATAAACAACTTCTTATTCTGCTTCCTTGATTTTGTAGTCTATGGCTTATATACTTTTATCTACTAGCCTCATATTATCTACAAGTGAACAACTCTGCCAGTTGTTACTATGTAATTTGTTTTGGCAGCTGTTGGTTTCTCCTGACTGTGTAGAATGCAATCTAGAGGCTTTTTGTTTTTGTTTTTGTCTTTATTTTTGTTTTTCCCCTGGTACCCGGAGTTACTTCTTTAATGATAGAACAACTATGGTAAGGAGACAACTCAACTTTGCTGAGAATTCTGACACAGCAATTCATCAAATTGTCTTGAGTACATTTTGGGGCTTTGTGAAAATGTCCAACATGTTAGCGCTGAAATAGCTGGGTACCATAGCAAGTTTCATAGCCCACTAGTCAGGGGGCATTGACTTGTTTTTCTAAGGCCTTTCTTTCTATTCATCTATTCATGTCTTAAGGTCACATATTCTTGCAATAGCTTTAAGGTCATTCATAGAAAATCTAAGGATAAGCTGTTGATCTAATTCTTAGAGAACTGAGCATGACTCTACATCCTCTACACAATTTCAAGGTTTTCATGTCCCAGAGTCCCTGATGTTTGATTGATTATATCACAATCACATATATCATGACTCAGGAAGTTCGTGTCCAAGTAGCTTTATCTGTTGGGTAGTTCCTGCATAATGCATTCTAATGCCCTTCCAAGATTTCTACACACCTACCCCAATTGTTACCTTTATAGACACAGAGTAAAATCTAACTTATTTTGAGCCAAACATTTCCAACAGTTGCAATGGACAACTTTGTTCCAGGCTTGATTTTTCAGGTTGAGTTCTTGGCAGCTTTCTCTTTGGTGTAGACCAAATTCCAGGGATTATCAAGCTGAACCCAGAAGAATGCACGTCCATCAGACTTTATATTAGAACGTGACACCAAGAACTGAACAGAGTGCCCAGTTAGGCCACGAAGTCAAATGCAAGGCCCAACGAGGACTTCCTGGTATTGGTGAGGCTTCTGATCATGTGACCAGGAAGGAAACACACGCCAGATTTGACACATAAATTTTACTTTCATGTCCTAAATACTGGGCTCCTCTTTCACTCCAGTAACCTTTTTATGTATCTGCTATCTGTCTGGATAACATCTCTTTTTATGCCTATGTGTTATTCACACTTTAGTTAACTGTGTCTTTATTGATTAACATAAATCAGAAATAAAATTATGAAATGAGAAAAAGTAGAGATTAATCTTACCTACCAGCCATCACTTCCCATCCATGCAGTCACACATGCATGTACCCACGCAGGTACACATAGGCACACATATAAGCACGTATGCAGCACATGTGCACACAGAAATCAATGGATGTGGTAAATTCTAGCAATTGGAATAGTTTTTCTCTGTTGTACTGCTGGACTCAGATCTTCTACGTAATGCAAGTAGAAAGGCCACTTACCTAGTACTAATAATTGATAAAGACTTAAGTGCGTTCGTTAGCCAGGAATCTGTGAGGCCTTCGATCTCTGCCCTTAACTGCAGCCATGCATCTCTCTTGGCAGGGCCAAGGAGTCCTGAAACACCAAATAAACAGGCAGTCAGGAGGCGAACGCTGCCTCTGGAGTAGGAAGTTTGGTGTCCCTTCTGTCTACAATAAGTAATTTTTATTTTGGTTGTGCCATGAAGAGGTACAGACATATCAATATGGATTCATACTTTCAGAAGTGACTGGTCACAATTTGTTCAGTATTGAATCCTTTTTAGACAACAGTAGGGGTCAGATCCTTGGCTAGACACTCAGAGATAGGACACAAGGAAAATGTCCCAGTTTTCCTCCGTCTTTCAGACTAGAATCTAGCACAGCTGCTGACAGGTTCAGCAGCTTCTAGGTCCCACTGCTGAGTCTGGGGCATGCCAGTCAGAGAGGAGTGGTGGGCTTCCTCCAGCAGGAACACAAATTTACCAAGTAAAATAGTCTCTTTGGAATCAGAGTTCTGCTTTGGAAAAGTATCCACAGTATCCTACCCAGCTGTTACAATGCTTGGCAAACCAGTGCCTGCGTTTAATGATACTTTGTGTGTGTTTTTTTTTTTTTTTTTTTAAAAGAACTAAATAGCTATGTTGAAAATCCAAAGGTGTTCTATCCAAGAATACCCAGAAGTGGGAAGAAATAGGTATGTTAAATTTTAGAGAGGCTGGGCTGTCCGCCATTGGTAGAGCTCATGGCTAGTATGCAA